>CABHPR010149871.1:0-35306 GCA_902168415.1 Peromyscus melanophrys
GGTACCTGTTTTACTTTATGGACAATTTTTATTATTTTGTGGCTTTAAATCATAAGAAATTAAAAGGAATAACTCAGGAACTTGGCCATTGTAACAATGTAATTAAGGATGTACAGTGAAGACACCTGTGGCTATATGGAAACATGCTTAATGCACTGTATTACATCTAACATCAATTGCTTTTCCTGCACTTGTTTTCCCACATTTTTCCTTCCTCTAGTTTACAAATAATCCTAATTTGTTAGAATATCTACATGGAATCTTCCTTGGGAAGGACCAGATTAAAAGTTATAAATATATAAGTTGAGGGAATGAGGGAGTTACATTCCCATTGTGAAAGGAATGGGGAATATTTTCTCTTACCCTTTAGGCTGTCTTTAGACCCTATTGATGGATTTCTTTGTGATGCAGAAGAATTTGAGTGTGATGTAGCTCTGCCATTTAAAAATTGTTTGTTGTCCTTCCCAGGGAAGAGCACAATGATTGGTTCTTCAGTGCCAAATGATTAGCACTGAAAACATACATTCAAGTAACATGATATAGACTCAATAGGTTATAGGAATATATATGTATATATAAGTACATGTATGCATGCAATAATAATTGATGAAAAAGAAGCCATGAATTTGAAAGAGAGTGTGGAGGTGTATATGGGAGGGTTTGGGGGGAGGAAAGGGAAAGGAGAAATGTTATAACTACCATCTCAAAAAGAAAAGAATTGGTAAGAAAGATAGGACCTAGGTGCCCCACTCTTGCTAGGCAAGTGTTGTA
Source organism: Peromyscus melanophrys (assembly GCA_902168415.1). Classification (NCBI taxonomy): domain Eukaryota; kingdom Metazoa; phylum Chordata; class Mammalia; order Rodentia; family Cricetidae; genus Peromyscus; species Peromyscus melanophrys. Next base: position 772 of record CABHPR010149871.1, read on the forward strand.
CCACCAAGTTATACGCTCACCCTCTGCCTTGCTTTACAATTCTTCAGACAGTTTCTGGCTAAGTTACTCAACCTAACTTCGGCCTTATTCCATTTCCCAGGTTAACCTTGAACTATTAATCTTCCTTCCTCAGCCTCCCTTGTTGCTGTGATTAGAGCTCATACCACTAGGCTAGGTTTAGGTTTTACTTTTGTTGCTTGTGTTTTGAGATCATAACCATTTTGAGTCAAGTTTTCATATGGTATGACAGCTTCTTATTCTGTTCTTCTGAAAATGCATACCCAGTTTCCCAGCATTATTTATTGAAAAGACTTTTCTCCCTCTATTGTACCTATGTTATACCTATTATATCTATTATGCCTAGTTTACTTTCTATTGCTGTGATAAAACACTGGCCAAAAACAACTTGGAGAAGCAAAGGATTTATTTGGCTTACAGGTTACAGTCCATCATTGAAGGAAGCCAAGGCAGGAACTCAAGGTAGGAATCTGAAGGCAGAAACTGAAGCAGAGGTCATAAGGATCATGAGGAGCTGTTTACTGGCTTGCTCTTCCTGGCTTGCCCAGCTTGCATTGATGAGAGCTTGCTTGGAGGTTCTAGCAGGGGTGTGCAGTGACTTGGATGTCCTTGACCAAAGAGCCATCCTCCTCCATTTCAGTGAGGTCATCATCCTCTACCTGGAGGGATTCACATGGAATGGTGAAGGAGGAAGGAGACATCTGCCTCGAGGGCCACATCGGCTGAATCAATCCTGGCAATCAATGGGTGACAGTCAGATCACTTTTATATCCCCAGGTTGCTTTCTTATGAGACTTAGGAACACTTGGTCAGGAGTAGTATCACCTATATCAATTATTAATTAAGAAAGTGCCCTAACAGACATGTTCACAGGACAATCTGATGGTGACGATTCTTTAGTCGAGGTTGCCTCTTCTTGGGTGACTCTAATTTGTGTCAAGTTGACAAAAACTAGCCAGCATAATACTCTTGGTACTAGGTCAAAACCTTAGTTCACTGTAGTTAAGTGTGGGTTTATTGGGGGGCTTATTTATTCTGTTCCATTATTCTATCACTCTCTATTAATGCCTGAATCATGCTACCTAGATTACTGTTACTTCATAATATGTTCAATGTTAAATAAAAATGAATGATGCTTTTAACTTTGTTCTTTCTCAAGATGAACAATCTTACAAATTTTAAGATTATTTTTCAGTGAAAAACATCATTGGAATTTTGATTGGGATTATATTGAACCTGCAGATTGCTTTGGGTCATATGGTCATTTTAACAATATTGACTCTTCTAGTTATTATTAGGGTATCTTTCTATTTATTTGTCTTTTACAATTTCTTTCACCAGTAGCATAAGCTTTAAATGTGCATTTTAAATTATGTGTATGTGAATCTGAATCTGAGTTTGTGATTGGGAATGTAGTAATTATGGAGGCGGAGGCCAGATGAGAACAAATCTGCTGGAGCTGAGGTTGCAGGTGGTTGTGAGCTGTCCAATGTGAGTACTGTGAACCAGATTCAGGTCCTGGAAAGAAGTACGTGCTCTTAACTGTAGGGTCATTTCTCTAGTCTCCAGCGGCTCATAGTTTTAATTGCAAAAGCCTTTTGCCTCTGATTTGTTCTTCAGCTCTTTATTCCTGATGTAATTATAAATGCGACCATTGTCTTAATTCCTTTTGCTGACAGTATTGTTGTTTTAATAGTAAATCTCTCCCATAACCTCATGTGTTGCACATTTGCTCTTCAGCTGGTGAGGGCTAGCCTTTATAGAGTCAGAAGATGCTACGCAAGCTGCTAAGGGAAGATGTTGGAACACAGCCCAAGAATGGAATTGTGTGAGGAGAATTCTGAGTGCTTGTGGAAAACTCAAAGAAAATAAGAGTCTTGTGACCTCAGTTTCTTCAAAAACATGGAATTGTTCTTTTTTTTCCTTTTCTTTTATTAAGAGACTTTCTTTTCATTTTACATACCAACCACAGATTCCCCTGTCCTCCCTCCTCCCACCCCCCAACCTTCCCCCCCCACCCCCCCCCCCCCATTCCCACCTCCTCCAAGGCAAAGTCTCCCATGGGGAGTCAGCAGAGCCTGGTAGATTTAGTTGAGGCAGGTCCAAGCCCCTCCTCCCTGCACCAAGGCTGCACAAAGTGTCTCACCATAGGCACTAGGCTCCAAAAAGTCGGCTCATGCACTAGGGACACGTCTTATAGAATGTGTTTTGGTGTTTCTCTCAGGTGTAGAGTATAGGATATAGTTTACTCAGCTGTTGTTTATGTGCCTCTATGAACAAACATATTCTTTCTTGCCATATGTGGCTTGTCCTTGTGATTGAACACCTAACTCATGTGATTCTTTTTAACCTTCAGAGTACAAATTGCCTGATGCTCTCAATAAAGTTGGCTATTACATGAGACTTTAGTCTGCTTCATTTTTAGGCCCTGCTCTCCCAGGTTCCTGCCACCATCTAGAGCAGCAAAAAGGAGGAAAATAAATAGTCCTACCAGGCCATGTTATCGATGAACCACAACCGCATGACAAGCTCTCCCTAAAGGTGTAATAATGACATTTACATCTTAGTGGTAACCAATAGATGTCTAATTTGACTCAAGGCCCACCTAACAGGAGAGAAATCATGCCTGGTACTCTAAACCTAGAGAACATATGGGTATTAAGGTCATGTATCTTATGGGAGAAACTACTACCACTTTCCCAAACCAGAATAATTTCTAACTGTATTCTAAATACTTATCTTTATACCCATAGATGAATGTAACTTGCACCCTTCATCAAAGAAGCTTCCTTCTGAAGCTAAAGGAGACAAGTACAGAAAACCACAACTAGTCAAAATGCAGAGAATAAATGACTGTGGGCACTGAGCCCCTGTTGATACATCTACAACACAACTCCTGCACCCAATGCTGAGAGAACACTGTGGAAGAGGGAGAGGAAAGATTGAAAAGAGCCAGGAAGTTTGCTATAAGATTGTGTTATCTAGCTATACCTATGAAATCTCAATTACTTGGCTTCCTAGACAGGACCTGAGAAAGTCCCATAACAGTTGACATTCTAACCTATATGGGAGAAATTTTGTAGGGCCCCATCCCTAGATGAGCTACAGGCAATTAGAAACTGCTGAGAGAGAAGCCCCTGATCAGCTTTCCTATACCATATATATATGATTGTATTTATTTGTTTGCTTATATATGCGTGTGTGTGTGTGTGTGTGTGTGTGTGTGTGTGTGTGTGTGTGTGTAAAACAACAATGGGGGAGGCCATGAAATTTGGAGGGGTGGTGGACATGCATGGGGTAGGAAAGAAGGGAGGAAGGAAGTAATAGGGTTACATTTTTTTTTTTTTTTTGGTTTTTTTCGAGACAGGGTTTCTCCGTGTAGCTTTGCGCCTTTCCTGGAACTCACTTGGTAGCCCAGGCTGGCCTCGAACTCACAGAGATCCGCCTGCCTCTGCCTCCCGAGTGCTGGGATTAAAGGTGTGTGCCACCACCGCCCGGCAGGGTTACATTTTTAAAGGACAATAATAACACTGAAAAGAAAAAAAAAGTGTGGAGTAATTTTTAAAAATTGTCAGAAAAACATGATTTGACACACTTTCAAGAAATCTGTACAGCTGGCCCATAGGTAAATGAAAAGATACTCAAATTTTTGTTTGTCTGAGACATGAAAATTGGAACCTCAGTGAGGTCTCACTCCCTACCTGTTAGGATGGCCACTATCAGAACGATGACAGTAGCAAGTGCTGAGGCTACAGGGGAAATAGAAATCTTCTCCTCTAGTTGGCATGCACATTGATTCAGTCAGTTTGGAAAGATCACTGAAGTTCTTAAAAAAAAAATAGAATGCCCATCTGACCTAGCAATTTCATTTTTGTGTTTGTATCTAAAGAACATGAGGTTGATGTCTCAAAAAGAAATATCTGCACCCATATATTTTTGGCAACATAATTTATGATAGCTATCATATAGAAATGACCTAAATATCTTCTAATAAATTAACACCATTTATAGGTGAAAAGGAAGGAAATTAAGCCATTTTGAAATAACACTGATGTAACCAGAGAACATTATGCTAGGACAAATCAGTCAGACACAGAAGAACATGCACTGTAGGCTCTCCATACAGGTAGAATCTAAAACAATTGAATTCATAGTGCGTCAAACAGTGCCTAGCTGTGGATGAGCATGGGAGAGATGGAGAGACTCCAACCAGACAGCACAAACTTTCAGCCATAAAATGAATAAGTTTTGGGAACCTAACTCCAACATGGATATTGATGAATATATTTATTAATTTAAAACAATGTATATTACACAGTGAAAGTGTGTGATGAAATAAAAGCAAATATCTTAATATAAAAGATTTTTGATAAACAAACAGGAAAAAACAAAAAACCTGAAAAGGCAAGTCACCAAGAGGATTACACTAGGTCTTGAATCCTCAGTCCTCCTCTTGCATAAAAATATGTGCCATGTAGGCAAAAGCACATCTTATAAACCATGATAACATAATGAGCACTCTTTAAAATTAAATTTTAAATGAAAAAATTGGACACATGAATCAGGATTAAATCAGGAGTCATAATGAGGTGTGCACTAGTCTTATGACATTTTACAGAGTAGGAAAAAGGTTTTAAGAATTAAATAACTGAACCAAAGTTAATGTAGCAGGAATATTCAGACCTGGACATTTTTTTCTATGCCAAACCCAGGCTCTTAGTACTTTAAAATTTCCCCCTACTATTAAATTAGATAACAGTACTCCAGCAAATTACCTAATATAATATAATGTTAGATAATATTGCATCAAAGTCTTCATTCTACATAATTTTAAGACATTTTTCTCCACCATCACTTCCATTCTGAGGTCCTCTTAACTCCACTTAAACCTTCAAAACAATGTCTGACTCATACTTTCTTTAGAATCAACTGAGCATAAGTTTTCATTATCAAAGGTATTTATGAACTCATATTAACAAAACCACAGTATAACTTTCCTCCCAAATATCTCTGTCAATTTTTCATATACTCTTTCCTTAATGCAATAGGAATGTTTGTTATGGTAGTACATTTTCATGAAAGAATGAAACAAGGATTATCAGAGAAAACTTACAGTCCATTATAGACTTTTGATTTTAAATAATGCTTTTCATAGTTATTTGAATCAGCCCCTGAGTGACTGGAGATTTCTGAATCTTCCAGTTCTCTTGAGAAGTCTTGAGCATACACTCTCAAGAATATGAGAGTTTAGAGCAATAACTGAAATGATGACAGCACTATTAAGTCATCAGTCTTTCCATGAGAGAATAAAGACATGGATTAGAACATGTCAACAAATATTTTTTGAAAAATATCCTAATAAGCAGATTGATATCTCTTCATAGAAAAGACACGGAAGTAGACCTGGAGTGTCTACTTTGATATCTCATATGCTGCCACTCTATTTCTTAGAGAGTACTTCATCAGACTGTAATAAAATTGAACAGTGTGACTGTTCTCTGAGAATGTGTAATTACGCTGCAATGCATCTATCAATTAACACACTGGTGTGCTGAGTGTGTTAAAGAGGTACTCCATCATCCATTCTGACAATAGGAATGAAAAACAGGTGGACTGAGAAGCATGGAAGTCGGAGAAGAAGAAAGAAGCATCAGTGTCGCGCCTACATGTTCAGAGTATCAAGTCTGTCCTTTCAGCTAACCCAAGTTTCAACAATAGCTGGGAAGCACCTCTATGAGCCTGTGTGCCAGCAGCACTCCCCACCTACAAAATCACGTTTGCCTTCCCAGCCTCCATCTTCAGGCTTTCTTTTCTTTCTTTTCCTTTTTTTTTTCTGTAGCATTTGCAATTGTAGTGAGGAGCATTAGAGATTACACAAGATTTTACAGTTTCTCCCTAAATGGCAAAAACACTGAAGATGCTCCAGACAATCCCAGTCGATATGTGTGGCCAGAAACACTTTATGAGTTCAATTGCACATGACATAATAAGAGAACTTGGTAAGAACACAGAGATGTGGCCTATAATTTATGATTAACTTGATATGTTTTGAGAATCCAGATTTCTGATTTTTTACATTTACTGGTAAGTGTCTACAAATATTCAAACAAAGGTTTTTTGTTGAACATAAATTTTCCTTTCTCAAGACTATAATTTGTAGACAAATTTCTAAAAGGTCTTATGAATTAAAAACATGGAGCCAAATATAGGGGTGAAAGCTGTTGCTGGAGAGCTTCTCTCCAGCTCCCAAGTACCGCCAGTCTCCGTTCACTCTGTATCAATAAATCAGAAAGCCTTAGAGATCAGGGAAATAGTGATAGCCACCAACCTTACCTCACCAGGTCTGCATCTCCCAAAAAGTGGGTTACTTCCTGTCTACCCATGCCTTTATTGCTTTGCTGTTCTGCCATCTCATTGGCTCTTAACCCAGCTACCTCACTTTCTTGTCACTGCCTGTCTGTACAGACCTCCAGGTCTCTATGGTTGGTACTGGGATTAAAGGCATGTGTCACCATGCTTGACTGTTTCCTAGTGTGTCCTTGAACACACAGAGACCCTACCTGCCAAGTGATCAGGTTAAGGGCATGTGCTACCCCTGCCTGACTTGTGTTAATGGCTTGCTATTTCCTCTGATCTCCAGGCAAACTTTATTTATTAACATACAAATAAAATATCACCACATTTCAGCACAAATAAAATATCACCACAATAATTGCAGGTCATATGGTAGTTTGGCTTTCAGAGTGCTATTGTTTCCCACTCTGGCTATAGCTATTACAATCTCAACAGTGCTGTCTAAGTGATTGAGTTTCTCATCATCTGCCGTTGATGCTTCCATTGTCTGGTACTATTCCAGCAAGTGTGTAGCCATAGCTCATAATTATAATTTGTGTTTACATTATGGTTGACAGTGTGATATGTATTTTAAATTCTTTAAATTGCTTTGCAGGGCTGGGATCAAACTCAGAGCCTTGTACATATCAGGCAAGAGACCTGCCACTAAACAGAGTGCCCTGGCTCCTGTGTTGAGTATCTTTTCATGGATTTACTTGACATCCATATTTTCTCCTCTGTGAAATGTTTTTTGCTCATTTTAAGTTGCATTGATTGCTTATTGAGTATTAAAGCTTCAATATGTATTTTAGATAGTGATTTTTGTTAAATGTGGTTTGGAAATAGTTTCTTTAGTATTGTACTTGTATTTTTATTCTTTTAATGAAGTCTTTTGATGAGGGCAAGTTTTTAACTTTGATGAAGTCAATTTAATTATTTTTTGGGGGGACTAACATTTAGTATGAAGCTTGTGAGGTCCTCACCAATCACAGCTCCAGATGACTTTTCTGAGTTTTTCTAATGGTTGTATCATCTATTTTACATTTAGACCCATTGTGGGAGCCCATAGAGGTTTCCTAGTGAGAGCTGAGCTTGCTTGACCCAGCAGGGCTGCATAAGGGGATGGACTGACCATGTGCATGGTTATCAGGTGGTTGGAAAGGTCTGCACTTGACTGTGCTAGGGGGACGTCTTTTGCTTCACCCCTTGGCATTCCTTTGAAAGCCTTTTAGAAGAGACAGAAGGGGCCAGTGGATAAGGATCCAGGCCCTCCTGAGGCTATCCTGTGTTTCTATCCATCTTTCTCCCCTTTATATTTCTATCTAAATATCTTATCCCTTACTCCTCAAGAGGAGGTTGAGGAAAAAAGTAGGAGTGTGTCCCCCACAATACATTTTTGAGTCATTTTTTTGCCTAAAATATGACAGTTGAAGTTTTTTTTTCCTTTTATTTTTGTGGCATATAGATTCGTACTTGTTCTGGCACTATATTATGAGAAGGATCATTATTCCTTCATGGAAGTGCATTCAGAACTTCATAAAAAATCAGGCCTATGTCTGTATTTTATACCTGTTAGCTTGGTGTTTTTGTAGAACTCCCAACTGTGGGAGCAGGTGTGTCTGACTCTTTTGCCTGCTCTTGGGACTCTTTCCTCCTATTGGGTTTCATTGTCCAGCCTTGATATGATGGCTTTTGTCTTGTCTTATTGTATCTTGTTTTGTCATGTTTGGTTGTTGTCTCTTGGAGGCCTGCTCCTCTCTGAAGGGAAATGAAAGAGGGGATCGTGGTGAGAGGTAAGGTGGGGGAAGCTGGGAGGAATGGAGGGAGGGGAAACTGTGGTCTGGATGTATTGTATGAGAGAATAATCTATTTTCAAAAAATCAGCAAGGCACATTTTTATGGGATTGTTTCTGGAACTTCTATTATCTGCACACACATATACATGGATATAGATATATACATATATAGTACATGTATGTATATATTTTATATTTTTATATAATACAGTCTTGATCACTGTACATATATATCTGTGTACTCCTGAAATGGGTAGACTATTAATTTATGACTATTTGTTGACACTCAAAAAATCTAAATTTAAAGTTTATTTCAACTTGTATGTAAGAGTTATTACTGAGTCACCATTTCAATATGTACAGTATTTGGAACATAGATTCAGAGCTTGTTGCAGGAAGTGTAATAGTACATTATAGCAACAAGTACTTACATATATTCTTATCTCTGCTTTCTATATGTGTTTTCTTAAAATGCATACAATGTTTTTATGAGTTTTGTAATAAAAAATACTCCTTCTTGACCACTGCCTTATGTTTCACAAAGTACTTGATTAATGCTATTGTGTGTATATTGGGTACATGTTTGTGTGTATGTATGCAGGTATGTATGCATATGTAAGTGTATGTGGAAATCAGAGATAGATTTTAGGCATGCTCATTTCTTGTTTCCACATTATCTTTTTATTTCACTCACTCATTTATTTTGAGATTATAAAAATTCAAAATTAGAACATAATTGCATCATTTTAGCCTTCCTTTTCTTCCTCCAGTCTTTCCCACACAACCCTCTCAACCATTCTCTACCTTCTCTTTTTGCGACACTGTGTCTCAATGAACTTGGGTCACATCAAGTTGGCTATTCTGGTTAGACAATGAGCTTTAAGGACCCATCTAGCTCTGCCTATTGAGTTACAGATGCATGCCTCATTGCTGGGCTTCCATGTGGGTACTCTGCATGAGAAATCAGGTTCCCTTTATTGCTCACCAGGCACTTTGCTTATGGCATCATGCCTCATACATACATACATCATATGGAATCTGTGGTTGGTGAGGTCATAGATCCTGGAGGAGAACCTAACTAATGCTCCTTTCCTAAACAAGTATAATCCCTACATGCATTCTAAATGTTTATCTTTATACCCACAGATAGGTGTATCTTTCACTCCTCATCAAATAAGCTTCTTTTTGCAGTAGATGGGAAATCATTACAGTAAAACACAACTGGTCAAACTGCATAAAAAACTGACTCTCAGCTCTTCAATATGAATTGATACATTAAAAAAAGTCTCAGCTCTTGAATTAAGGAAGATAAGTAAACATAAGTAACACTAGCCTTTTCAAGTATTAACTTTTAATATGACTTTAACCCACAGCACAAATCATCTATCATGAAGCTTGACATGTAATTATGAGTATAGTTGCAATATAATAGAATGTCAATGAATGAGGATGGCCCCATGGGCTCAAAAGTTTGAATGCTTAGTCCACAGTTAGTGGAACTATTTGGGAAGGATTAGGAGGTGAGGGCTTGTGGAGGAAGCATGTCACTGGGGTGGGCTTTGAAGTTTCTATAGCCCATGCCAGGCCAAGTGTCTGTCTTTTTCTTCCTGCTAATTGGTAATGAGAATGTAAGGCTCTCAGCTACTGCTCCAGTGCCATGGCTGTCTGCTTCCTACCATGACGATCATAGACAAACTTCTAAAACTGTAAGCAAATGCCCAATTAAATGCTTTCTTTTTTAAGAGTTGCCTTGGTTACCCTGTCTCTTTATAGCAATAGAACTATAACTAAGGCAGTCAAGTCCTAGATTTACTGATAGATTCTGTCTCTGTTCTAAGTGTGAAGATGACCCATGGGTCACTTCATCCTGAAGGAGGATGAAAAAAAAATCCCCCAAGAAACTTGCAAGTTTCCCTGAGGTCAGGACCCACAGCTCTCAGTATCCTCTAATGCCATGCTGTCCAGAAACAATTTCTTTCCTCTCTGAGATCAGGATATCACAAGCAACAAAAACAACATCAGCAACAACAGATAACTGGGACACCAGAAGACTTAGAGACGATAGCTGTAGATATTTCCTGGATTGTGGAGGTGGTGACACAATTGAGTGTATGTGTCCAAACTTACAACATCCACATATAACTTCTTGTAGACTGTGTACTCTAATACACATGGATAACTACTGAACAAAATACACAGAATAAAAGCACTAAGTAACTATAGTGAATAATGTTGAAAATGCAAAGGGCATACTCACTTCACCCTATAAAAACACTGTATTTGAAATTTAAAATGTTTATGTGGTCACTGTTCTCATGCCCCATGTAAATATTTATAGGTAGTCCTGCCTAATTTTTGCTGATAAGTGCTAAACACATCTCAGACTGAACAAGATTCACATTTCAACTCATGAAGCCATCTTTCCCACTTCTCATTGCTACCATAAAGGTTTTCAGTGAGTTTATTCTCTTATTTAAGGGCTTTCTTATGCACCACCAATTATAATAAGATATTCCGCAATTACCCCATTAACTCAGTTTGTCCCGATTCCAAGTTTCCTAGGAAAAAAATTTTAAAAAATCATAATTAAGTTGGACTGTTCTAGGAACTTCATTCTGCATTTGCTAGGATAGAAAATTAGGAACAAAATTTACTCTTTTGTCTGAAACAACGAGGAAGCAGAACAAATTATCTAATTATGTGAAACAATATTTCCACAGTTTAAACTCCAGGCAACACAGGACAGCAACATAGAAATAAATAAGTGTTATAATGGTTCTAGATTATTCTATGGAAATAGGTTTTAGGAAGAAGTTCATCCAAGGGAATTCAGCCTGATCCCACTGTTCACTGTGGAGATGAGAGCTTGAAAGATTGCAGATCAGAGAATCATAGAGGAGAAAAATGCATAGACCCAGGCCATAAATAAGGTCATCAGAAATATGAAGTACCACATTCCCTTATCCCATATAATGTACTGAACAGTGATCACCATAAAAATTCCAGACAAGGCAATTCTCAGGGCTCATGCAAGACTGAAAATAGCTTGCTATTCAGAGTGGAAAACTTCTAAACCCATGGAGCACCAGGCACAATACTCAGCTGCAATGCTGATACATTGCCTCAGGAGTGAATTAATCAAAACTTAGACCATGCTTATTTTTTATGTGTTGAATATAAATTGTTACCACAAACTAGTGACCTGAACTCCTGGTATCTAGCTGATTGTGCTAGTTTGAGATATTGGGGAAACTTAAGGAACCTAGTTGAAGGAAGAAGGTCCCTAGGGGCTAGTGCTTGTGGGTATAATGTTCCTAGCTTCTCTAAGTTTGCAATGCTTTCTGGTTGGGGTGGTCATAAAGTAAATAGCTCTATTCCAACAAACACACTCATGTCAGTAATGTTCTGCCCAAGCACATTGTGTTAAGAATCATGGTCTGAACCCCCTGAAACTGAGCCAAAATGCATCTTTTCTCTCTTAAGTTGTTTAAATCAGGTATTTTGGCTGTAGTAATTCAAATTTGGATATAAATGTCATGTCACTCTCAACCCCCATCAAAGAAGCTTCTTTCTGTAGCACATGGGTTACAACATAGATCCACAGCTAGTCAAATTTCAGAGAATAAGTGACTGTAGGGTACTGAACCCATTTGGTACATCTACAGTACAAGCCCTATACCTCAGACTCAGGGAATATCAAGGAAGATTATGAAAGCCAGAGGAACAAGATGTTTGCCATGACATAGCCCCTTCTAGATAATACAGGGATTCTATGCCCATGAACTCACAACAAATATGGTTGCTTAACAAGGCTTCACTCAGAGGTAAAGAACAACAGGCAATCAATGGCTGATAAATGAGATGAGAATTTTCTCCAGAGAAGAGAACCCTGATAGATTGTTCAATAATCCTAAGTGGTCATCCCAAAGTACGTGTACATATGAGCAATACTAAATGAACTTAGTAAGGTAGGTGTGTGTGTGTGTGTGTGTGTGTGTGTGTGTGTGTGTGTGTGTGCGCGCGCGCATCTATTTTGGTGTTTCTCAACCTGTTATGACCCCTTTGGGGGTCAAACAACCCTTTCACAGTGGTCGCCTAAGGTCATCAGAAAACACAGATATTTACGTTATGATTCATAACAGTAGCAAAATTACAGCTATAAAGTAGCAACGAAAATAATTTTATGGTTGGGGGTCACCACAACATAAGAAAAGGTGAGAAACACTGGTCTAGATAGCTATATAATAATAATAAAAGGTCAGGAATCTCAGTGGGAGGCAGGAGGAGTTAGAGATGGGAGAGGGAAGAGTTTTATGAATACCTGGGAAATCTGGGAGTAAAAGCCAAAGGCAAATTTTCTTCCTTTTTTTGCTTCCTTTTAGATATTGTCTCCTTTATCTTAGACTGGCCTCAAATTCATTATTTATCCAAGAACAGCTCTGACTTCTGGTCCTCCTACCTCCATCCCCTGAGTGCTAGTATTATAAGTATGTGCCATCACATCTGTTTCATCTAGTGCTTGGGGTGGAACCCAGAGCTTCATGCATACTAGGCCAGAACTCCATAATCTGAGCTATACCCTAAGGCCAAATCAAATTTCTAGAGATTAATGTGACTATATGTGGAATTAAATAGAATTAACAGCAGATTAGACACACAAAAACAATCATTAATTCTAAAGAACAACATTAGAAATTGTGTAAAATAAAATTTAGATAATTTTGATAGAGAGAAAATGACTGAGGACAAAACAAACAAAGAAACAGATTTATCTTAATAAACTCCTGACAGAGAAACAATGAAAATAGCATTCAATTTCTTTTTCAAAGAAATTTCTTAAAATAAGCAATAAAGAAAAAGTTTTGAAGAAGCCTAGCTAGCACAGAGGGAAGACAAAATATCTATAGTAGAAAAAGCAAGAGTTGAAAACACTTCCTATAGGAAAAATGTAAGTTTGGATGCTAAGGAAGAATGCCTTCCCAGTGATGAAAGAGCAAAGTGAACACTAGCTCCCAACCCTAACCAAGAAGCTGTCTTCCATTGGTAGCCACCTGCAAAGGAAAAATTAGTCTTCTCTAATGGTGTCTCATTGGGTGTATTAACCACACTTCAGGGCAAGCCTCATGACAAGGAGTAGTTGGTCAACACAAAATAAACTCAATGGTATTTTTTGTAAACATTTTGTCTCATATAGTTGGATTGGGCATTCTTTGTCTTGTTGGTCATGTATGTTTGTGTAAAATTCTGTCCCTGGAACAGAAATATAACATCTACCTCCATATGTCAAAATTCCCTCCCCTATTTTTATGGTTCTCCAAAGGAACAGAAACGATAGAATGAAAATATAAAAGAGGGGATTTATTAGAGTGGCTTCCAGGTTATGGTCTAAGTAGTCCAGTAGTAACTGTCTCCCAACAGACAGGCTAAGAATCTAATAATTGTCCAGCCTACAAAACTGTATGTCTCAGCACTTCCAGTGTGCTGCTGGAATCCTAGGGGATTCTTCATGAGCTGCTGGTCTTTAGTCTACAATGCATTTCCAAAGAAGTAGGTTCTAATGCCAGTGAGGGAGGGGCCCAGAAATAGGGTAGGTGACCCTCAAGCCTTTATTTTACTATTCTTTGGTCTATGAACCTGTAGAACAAGTAAGTCTACCTCTTGGCTATAGCCTCCCCTAACAGCACTGAGAACTGGGGTTAAGCATTCAAACTCTTGAACCTATGGGGGATGTTTTTCATTCAAGCCACCAGTCATTGAGTCTTGTCCACAGGCTATCATAGCTTCCTGAAAAGTGCTGACTCTAAATTAATAGCTACCAATATTGAGTATTGTTCTACCCTTCTGAAGAAAGAGATAATTAGAACAATCATTGTTCTTTGAACTTATACATTATAATTTTCCAGTTTTCTAGATTTATTTTTTAATTGATATTTGACAGTTTTTTCCTCATCCTTCCTCATTAGGTCATGTATATTTCTTCTAATTTTTTTCTTTCATGATATATCTATTAGAAGACCTTTAGTGAGCATTTGCTGTTAAGGTCAGTTTTGTTGGTTTGAAATCTCCTTTTGTCTTTCATTCTTGAAACATATAATTATGGGCTGATAGTTCTTTGTTCTAGATCTTTGGCATGCTTAGCAAGCACTTTCCCATTAAATTATATTCCCAGTCGATCCCTCTTTGTAAAGTAGGGCTCACTATATACCTCAAGACGGCTTTGAACTCCTGATCTTCCTGATCTTCCTATCTCAGCCTCCCAAGTGCTAAGATTACAGGTATATGCCACCAAGTCTCACCTCTTTCTTGTATTATCTACTCCTATTCTGATTGAAGGTATATTTCTCATTTTAACTTGATTTTTCCTAACTCTCTGTGGCAACTAATCATCGCTGTTTACTTGATGACATTTTTAATTGTTTTGAAACATACCCCCTGGTATTTCTGTGAAGCTTTTGAGAAAAGTTTAACTGAAGAGAGAGGACTCACCCTGAATGTGGGTAGTGCTATCTCATGGACCAGAATCCTAAACTGAATATGAAGGAGAATGTGAGCTGAGCACCGACGTGCATTTCTCTTAGCTTTCTGCCTGTGTATGCAATGTGAGCAACTATACCATGCCCAGCTGCCATGCTATACATTTCACATTTTTGGAGCTTTTCTTCCAGGTCACACTTCTGGTTTGTAAGATGTGTTACTTAACCTCTTACGTTTTTTAACAAGGTGATACTTCCTACTTCTAAATTTTCTATTTGATACATCTCCTGCCCTCTCTGCCGGGGTTTACAGTCTCATGTTCCTTATTGTATTTGTTTTTCTTGTTACCATAACACAATACTATAAATTTAGTGGCTAAAAATTACACCCATCATAATCAGAAATTCTGTGGAATTGATGGCCAAATCAAAATCTTGAAGGACAAATTCATGGTCTTCTCAGGACTACATCAACAACCCTCACAGGTGTTCCATGGATCACACTGCCTATTGACAGAGTTCAGTTCTGCATAGCTGTAGGGCAGAGGTTGCCATTTTTCCTGGTTGAGTTTTTATTGAGGACCAACCTCAGCCACTATAAGCTGCCTGCACTACCTAGCTTGAGATCTGCTTCACCCACAAACATCAAAGAGGCTGAGTTCTCATTCTGATTTCCACTCGTCTTCATGTTCTCTCCTCTCTGCCTTCCTCTTCTGCCTTTAAGGGCTGATGCAGTTTTCCTGGGTACACTTGAATAATCTGTCATGATCTATCTATTTTAAAATCAGCTGCTCTTTTAAACTGATAATATCCATCTTCAAAGTTCCTTCACATCAATAACTATATTAATGTTTCCTTGAACATCTAAGTACTGAAATCTTTCTTTTTTTCGGGTAAATGCTGAAAGATCAGAGAAGTAAAGGAGCCAGCCACTAGAAAGACTTCTAACCTCTACTAAATCCTCAGACAGAAAGGGGGGCCGGGCTCCTGTTTCCGAGGCAAGCTTTATTTGTTAGAGCACAAACAAAATATCTAGGTACTGATATCTTAAGGCAATATTGTCAGATCATGCTTACTATCTTTACACTGTTTCCAAAACTCTCTTCTATGTTTTCTTCATTAGTTCTCATGATTTTATAGCCTATATTTAATAATTATAATACCTGATCTCTTTGTCATTGGATTCCACTTATTCTGTTCATGTTGGGTCATGCACATTACTTCCACATTGGTGCAATTTGTCAATTTTTATTACAACACCACACAAAGTAGGGCTGGAGAGATAGCTAAGAAATTAAGAGTGCTTGCTGTGGAAGCATGAGTTCAAACCCATGTGAAAAGCATGGTCATATGTAGCTGTAACCCCAGTGCTGGGGAAGGCAGACAGACAGGAGGATCTGCAGGCTTGTTAGACAGCCAAAGGTTCTCATATTTCCAAAAATCCTTTTATACTCGCCTGTTTGCTGTTTCTAGTGACAACTCTACTAATGTGGATTACCTTCACAACAGTGACCATGCTTTTGATATTTGCATTCCCAGAACTTATCTAGTACATTTTTGCTGAATTAAAGTGGTTTGTTTGGGTTTAAGATCACTAGTGCTGCTCTGGATAACAGTTTTAATGATTTTTTCTTTTTTAGGCTAGGTTCCACTAGTAAAATTGGCTCATTTCTCTTGGTTTTACTGTTTCTTTCCTAGCACCCACCTCCTACCAAAAACAAGTGGGAAAAACCCATTTAATTTGGTAAATTACTTTGGTAAAATAAATGCTCAAGTACAAATAATAGTTATTCATCAAAGAAATCAATACAATTTTGGAATAAAAGTATCATCATACAGACTCTATTTTATTGGCATACTATTTTTATTTATTCTTTGGAAAATTCATATACTAATCCAACATATTTTTATCATAACCACCCATTACCCATGTCTAACTCTCCTAGGCCCCACTACTCAAATTTATCTCCCCTTCCCCCCTCCTCCTAATCTTCTTCCTCTTCCTCTTCTTCTTCCTCTTACTCCTCCTCCTCCTCCTCCTCTTTTTTTTAATTCACTAAGGCCAAAGTATTGTTGTTCCTATGTGAACACATATAGGATCATCCACTAGGGCATGGCCAGTCTACTATGGATAACACCACTGAAGAAAACTAACTCTCCCTCCTCCAGCAGCCATCAAGTGTTATTAAGTCTTCAGCTAGGGGTAGGGCCTTGTAAGCCCTCCCTGAAAGATGTTGGAAAGTTGACTGGCTTAATCTAGTATAGTGGTATTTTATTTGTACTGAAATGTGATTTTATTTGTATGTTAATAAATAAAGTTGCCTAGGGGTCAGAGCTATTAGCAAGACATAGCGAAGCTAGTTGTGGTGGTGCATGCCAGTAGGATTTGCTGAAGGAGGCACACGCCTTTAATCCCAGCACTTGGTAGGCAGAGTTAGGTAGATCTCTGTGTGTTCAAGGATACAGCCAGCATTGGAGACACACGCTCCAATGTGTGTCTAGAGGTCTGTACAGACAGGCAGTGATGAGGCAGTCACGTGGTTGGGTTTAAGACCAATGAGAAGGCAGAACAGGAAGTCTTTATAAGACAAACAGACAGGAAGTAGCTCCTTTTCGGAGAGGTCTTTTGGCTGAAGAAGCTAGCTGCAGCAGGCGGGTAAGGCTCTTAGCTCTGACCTCTTGGCTTTTATCTTTACATTGGCTCTGTGTTTCTTATTTAAAAAGACGGTTGGTTACATCTACAATCTAGTCAACAGCAGTCCTCTCTAACCTCTGGTTTTTACACTCTTTCTACTCCTTCTTCAGTGATGTCCCCTGAATTTGGGATGGAGTTTGATATAAATGTCACATGTAGGGCTAAGGACTCCATAGTAACTTATTCTCTGCGCTTTGACCAGTTATCACAAAGGTTCTTACCAAATTAGCTGAGGCAGAGATACAGAAATAAATGCAACAATATCCTACGTATAGAAAGCATGTCATGACACAAACAACACGCCATAATATTATTTTGTCAACTGTCTGCAATAATGCTTTTAGTAGCATTTGTTGAGAGTCAATTTCTCCACCTCTAAGGCTAAAAATTAAAGACATGGAAACCAAGTAGGAGAAGGCATCACACACAGTAGATAAAAAAGAAGTTCGGATTCTCAAGACACTGCCATGTACAGCAGCAACTGGGGCAGGTGAAAGACATACGTATGTGAGCAGAGCCTTCAAAGTACTGGCAGGAACAGTGAAGGGGTACTTAGTGAAATTGCTACTATTATCCAGACAAGAGCTGATCCCAAGTAAGATACTAGAATTGAAAGTGACAACGATTTCTAGTTAACCTTTCAGTAATGCTCAAGATAATAGCAATAATACTATCCTCTACAGAGTGGGAGGACAAAGATGTGTTTGATCACCTGTTTAAGAATGTCTTTTAGAAATTTCAAAGACAGGATGCAATCCTCAGATTTCAAAACCTTGAGAACTTTGACAGAAAATAGATTAATGTGAAATTAATCAGTCAGTTCTGATATATCAACCAAACATAAAGATGTGGCAAGAAAATAGGATGGCTCAATTAAACAATTTTGGGCTAAGTATTACCATTCTTGTACCCAGATGGCAGCTGCTGAAAGTATTACATTAAAATTCTTCGAGCTGAAATGCTGATAATATTTTCTTGAGACCAAAACTTATCTATGATAATTTGAAAATTCATTTTAGTTTTTCATAATAAACATGTACCTATCATATAGTATAATTCAGCAGTGATAAATTAAATGACAAGAAGTGAGCAGAATTTAATCAATATTCCAGATCATAAATAAAAATATAACATATAATAGGAAAAAGAATAAAGGATTAAATAAATTATTGAACATAGATGATTTTCACAAAGCAGCAGTAATACATTTTGAGATTGAAAAAGAACAAATTTTTATTTGAAAAGATCATTAATTTTTCATTGATTAATAACCACAAGTAATGAAGATAGACAATTAATTGTACATTATTTTGGAAGAAATACCTGACAGTTTGAGTGACCAAGAACCTGAGACTAGATAGCCCAGGGACCTAGGCTAAAATCAAATACTACTGGTCTAAACATAGAAAAAAAAGTTGTGATACAATGATGATAATATTCAGCTATACTCATATATCAGTGTCTTGTTCAGCCATCATCACAGAAGCTCCCTCCTGGAGCAAATGGGACAATTATAGAGGCCCACAGTCAGACATTACACAGAGGGTGAGGGAGACCTTGGAACGCTCAGCACTAAATGGGATCTCCCGTCAAATTCTTCCCCTCAGAGCTCAGGGCATGGAATAGGAAGTAGAAAGAATGTAAGAGCCAGAGGGGTTGGAGGACACTGAGAAAAAAGGGGCCCTCTAAATCAACATGATCAAAATTCATATGAACACACGGAGACTGAAGCAGCAAGCACAGGGCCAGCAAAAGTCTGCACCAGGTTTTCTGTGTACACACAATGGCTTCAAGTCCCAAGCATGTGAAAAAGCAGGCATCTGGTTCTTGAACCTTCTCTTGGGTTCTTTTCCTTTTGTGGATTTGTCTTGTCCAACTTCAATGTGATAGCTTTTGTTTTATCATATTATATTTTGTTATATTTCAAAAAATGAATAAGTAATGAATGAATGAACGAATGCGTGAATGAAAACCTAGCCACTAGGGTAAAGTTAACAACTGAACTGTCACTTAGACCTTCTGGAAGAGGGTAAACCTTTTTTTCTCTAGTAGAGTGGCATTGGCTATACCAGCCACTCCAGGACAGGCTTCATGTCCAGGAGTAGATGACACATAACCGTCCCCATAGTCTGTTTGTTCGTTCATTTGTTTTGTGTACTTTGGTTATAGTTTGATGGGTGGTTTGTTTTTCTTTTTGGGTAATGTTTTTCCCCCAACTTAGTTTTGGGGCTTTTGTTGTATTGGGTTTTTGTTTGTTTCTTGAAAAAAAAACTTAAAGTTGGGTGGGTAGGGAGGGGAAGAGAATCTGGGAGACCTTGGAGGAGAAGAATATGATCAAAATATATTTAAATTTAAAAATCAGTGTAAATAATAAAAAGTTAGTAAAGAGATATATCAATTTTTAGAACTCTCTTGATATTTAATTTCAAGTATCTTTAAAAAACTTCCAAACAAGGTCCTTAACATCAAGAAATGTGCTCATGAGAATCAAAAAGCAAAGGTGTTTTTGCCCTCCCTTTCATTTTTAGTAGGGTAACTCCATTTTCTGACACCTCAATCTTTCCTAACTGAGCAGAGTATTTTGGTTTTTGATAATTTTTTGTTAGTCCAGATTTGGAATGACAAAGATCTTTCTTCTTTTTTCCATCTTATTGCTTGTTTGTCTATATACTTTGAGGTTGGTTTTCTTTTTCCTCTGATCATAAGTAGTTTTTCTCTTTTGTCAAGTATATCATTTTAATTTTTTATTCTGTATTTTACTTCTATCTCATTTTAATATTTATACAATGGAATTATGTGACTTTATATGCAGTAATATTTTAACTAATGGCTCATTTTTCATATATTGTTTTCTTTTTAAAATAAAAATAAATTTAATTAGAATAAAGTAATGGAAACAATCTGAAGAAGGGATTTTAAATGTTTTTATCCTGCTATGGTCACTTACTAGACATCTGTTAACCCAAGTGAAGAGTCAGTATCTATGACAAAAGTAGCTACAAGTACCTCCAAAGAAGTTAAGCAATGTTATAATACTAGAGAGAAATTAGTATGCTTCTGGTTATGATCTTCAAACTTTGTAATTGTGGTGATATATTGTGTCCCCCAAAATAGTGTGCATCCTAATAAACTTATCTAGGGTCAGAGAACAGAACAGCCACTAGATAGACATAGAGGCCAGAAAATGATGGCACACACACCTTTAATCCTAGCATTCTGGAGGCAGAGATCCATCCAGATCTTTGTGAGTTCAAAGCCACACTGGAAACAGTCAGGCATGGCGACACATGCCTTTAATCCCAGGAAGTGATGGCAGGAAGCAGAAAGGCATATAAGACGTGAGGACCCAGAACAAGAGCCTGGTTAAGCTTTTAGGCTTTTGAGCAGCAATTCAGCTGAGATCCATTTGGATGAGGATCAGAGGCTTCCAGTCTGAGGAAACAGGATCAGCTGAGGAACTGGCGAGGTGAGGAAGCTGTGGCTTGTTCTGCTTCTCTGATCTTCCAGCATCCACCTCAATATCTGGCTTCAGGTTTGATTTTATTAATAAGACCTTTTAAGATTCATGTTACAGTAATCTTTATGTCAACCCAGGGTTTGTGAAACTAGGGCCTTATTTAGTTTTTTTCCTCTATGAGACTAAGCAGGAGAGAATCCAAAGGACTGTGATTCTGTGCTGACAGATGCAAAAGTTATACATTGCATCAATGTGTGGATAGCCCTAATGCATAGCTTTCTAACTATATTGCAAAAATACTACAAATCATAACTCACTTATTCATAACTACTCAAAATGCATGGCTCAGAACAGAAGCATAAAATAGTAGCCTGTTTATATGGACACACATAAATTAATCATTATGAATTTTCCACTACCAAGCGGATTCATGGATTTTGGAATTTGTAACTATTATAATTTCAATTCATCTTGCCTACACCTTAGTAATAATGCAGTTGGACTTTTCAATAAACAAATAAATAAATACACATTTTACTTTGATTACACCGAATGACCATGGCTTGGTTCTTTAGCAAATTCCCTTGACAAACACTATAGAAATGATTTATCCAAGTATCTCATTTACTTTTATACTTTATTTTCTGCTTTTAGTTTCATAAGAAGATTTTCAAATAATAAATTGATGTTTGAAATGTTACACTGAACTCCAAGTTTAAGATGTGGCAAATGGCCTAACTGCTTTAAAGGTCATTGGCATCATTTTTATGGAGAAAGAGCATGTAGACAGTCTGCCAACACAATTTCAACCTTGGGTTTCTGGAGGAAGGCATGCAGATGTTCTTTGGTTGTATTTCAAAAGACATAGACTCTATGACAGTGAGTAGGAGGCATGCATTGGAACTGTAATGACTATATCACTGATTTATATGTGTTATATACAGCTACATCTTACAATGAATTCTTAGCAAGTCCAAAAGTCACCATGAAGTAGGTGGCAATTTTGTGTTTGTCATGGCATGGTCTGATTAAGAAAGTCAGGAGCCCAGGAAGGGTACTCATAGAGGTTAAACATAGGTTCGATCCAGGTGAACATGCCCAGCATCACCACAGCAACACCCAAAATATTTACTCCAAGTCCAGCTTTAACCTAGAAAAGGGAGAAAGCATAAATTTCAGTCTCCCAGGGGAAAAAATGTACAAAGATTTCAGAATTGCACCACACAAAGCATAAACCTGATTTTCGTGCACCCTCAATGACCTATATAACTTGTGATTATCATCAACTAGGGATATTCTTCCTTTCACATCAAATGAGAATGTGTCCCCAACTATCATTTTGACAGCACTGGAGGTGTTTCTCTTAGGAATATATGTAAGTCAATCTGCCCTTGTATGTCAAGTTATAATTGGAGATTGATGATCTTCTTTCTCACTGGATAGGTTTCAGAATGCCATGTGATAACTGTATTCTTCAGGATCACCTGACATTATTGGTTTCCCATGCAGCCATTCTTTATTGGAAATGTTGTACTGTCACTGATATTCCTCTTCTTTAGTGGTGCTATTTTTGAAACTCTTACATAATACTTCTAGTGTCCATTGAACAATCTCAAAATAGTTTTTTACACATTAGAGATTGTCAATTTCTGCTCTTAAATTGCTTTTCTTACTACCATTTGTTGTTTTTTTCCCCTAGACCATAACCTTGCTAAGTTGTCTATATAATATCTTTGGCTGGTTATACGATACAATAATGGAGGAGGGTAATTGTGACAAAGACTCTGTGGCCTGCAAAGCCTGAAATAGTCGTGGTTTGTCCCCTCGCAGTGAATGTTGAGTGAATGATTCCCTGCATTAAAAAATGGCTTTCCAAAGCAAAAGGGAAATATTTAACGTGATTACTATGGAGACCCTTTTCTCTATCCATGCAAGCCACTCATTTATTACATGTCTTTTTGTATTCACATACACACACATGCACATGTATACATATATATCATATTTTATGTTAAATATATTCTATTTCCAACAAGATGTTATGAGCCTTGTATATAGAAACATTCCCAGAAGTTTTATTTTGCTTGGACGCAGGGACAGCAGTCTGGGTGGGAAGAAGGAACAGGAACACATCTTGTAACTCCATGTATGTAGCAAACTCAGAGAATTGACTTTGACTATATTCTTGTTTGGGTTGGGTTAGATATTGGTGATGAGTTTGGGTTAAAACTAGAATATTCTCAAATTGGTTCTCAGATACCACGATTTTTTTATTTGGAGACAAAATGTATGTTCTATCACTTAAATTTGCCTTTGTTTCTCACAGAAACCCTTCAGTGTTAGAATCTAAAGGAAAGAGACTTTTCCTCAGGCACTGGGCAGTGTCTTATTCAGAGCAAATATTGCATAAACATTTGTAATAGAGAACCGCAGTGCTGTTTTCATTGATGAAGTTCTTTGACCCTGTTTCTTCTTGCCTTAGGTTGGATCCTAACCTTGCCATAATTTGAAGAATCGTGTTAAGAAATTCTGTGTTCTTTTTCTTTTCCCAGCCCTGTGATCATGCATTCTACATCTTTATTTGTGACCATAAACTCTAATGGCATGTCCACTTTTTAAAAATAATTCTATGACCAGTCATGCACATAGTTTTAGAAACAGACTCTAAACTCTAATTTTCTCAGTGGTTGATTAGAGTGCAAGGGTAGCATTTGTTTGGGCCAGCAGGTAGAGTGGAGCATTGGGGGACATCCTGTTTTTTCAGCTGCTGACTTACCATGTCGATGACTTTCAGGTGGCCATATGAAAAAACAATAGCATTGGGTGGATTTGCAACTGGTAGAAGGAATGCAAATGATGTACAGAGTGTGGAAGGCAGCAAAATATGAAGAGGGTTCACATGAATGGCTTCAGCCTGTGAAAAAATCCAAAAGAGAGTTGAATTAAAATGCTGGGGGTGGGCACCAAACATGAAAATGAACAAAGTTATTGTAAAATACTTTCCCAGAATCAAGTTGAAACCTAAAAGCATAAAATTTTGCATAATTTATACATTTTTGGAGAATTTTAAAGTCTCTTATTTCTATGGTTATTGTTATGTATTTAGACCTTTATATTATTATTCATTTAGAAAGTAAAGTATTACTTATCTCAGAAACTACATAAAACCAAAATGATTTATTATATAATTAGTATATATACATGCACATGATATACTATATAATATAATATCTTTGTATATTCTTAAACATTTTAGAATATTATGAGCTGGGTAGTCTAGCTCAAAATAATAGATGATGTCACTGAGGTCACAGACACCAAAGAAATTATCAAGCATGCAGCTGACACCCAAGAGAATCTGGAGGAGGCCTAGGTGCCTATGACTCTAGAGATTTTCAGTGTACTACTAATTTAATCATTTCTGTGAGAAATGTGAAATTCCTCAGTGATCATTACTTAAGAAGAATTGTTATTATCTGAAACTCATCGCATAATTTTCTAAAAGCTTAATTTCACTAAATAAAAACAGAAAGCTGAGATGACATTTTGCCTGTGATTTCTTGCCAATAAACAATTGATAAACAATCTTTATGTTCTTTTCTAATTTGAAGTAGCAACTCAAGTCTATGAGTAAATAACCCTGTGGAGTGTCTGGAAAGCATGTTCAGAGAGGCTATCCTGGTTGTTTCTTTAAAACAATTCTTAATTTAAAGTGCTTTCTTTTCACCAAAATAACCCACCTAAATCAGAAAAACGTTTCACATGAAGCTCTCTCATGTAATTGCTATGGAGCCTGGAAAAGGTGCTCTTTCCACCCCTCTTAGCAAATTGTCTCATTTATTTGCCGGGCATCAGAGAACTGCCTAAGGTATTTAGGCCATGGTTAAGACTATTTCTCATATTCATTCATCTGTTCATCTCTTATAGGAAGAACTTTTCAGAAACTTAGGAACACTGTTCTGAAGGGAGATATTTTAAAGTGCCAGGAACTATGAATCATCTTATAGCTGTAATGGATCCAGAATGGTTTCACATTTGCAAATTCAAACAAAACAAAACAAAAACCCAGACAGAGAGAAGGTAAATTGTTTACTAAAGATTATACTACTTGAATGTGAAACATAGTTCCCTTGAGCAAATGTCACCTGGTGCAGGTAAAGACCATATAAATTGCTTACAGAAGGTCCATTTGGGCCAAAAGAAACTCCATACCACAGGATGAGAACTTACAGTCAAAACAACAACAATATAAATATAATACTCACCAAAGGAGACAATATTGGGAAAAGAATGGTGATGGTAGCTGGGTTGCTGGCTACCTCTGTCAAAGACGTGACCATCAAAGAAGATATCAGAATTATTAGCCAAACTGGTAATGAACCTAGAGGAGATAATTTACTTCCTATCCAGCTAGATAGTCCTGATTCCTAAAAAAACAAATTTGCAGTATTTATTATTCACATAATTCATTTTTATTAATTAAATTTTTTCATTATTTTTACATCCCGACCACACTTTCTTTTCCATCTGTTCCCTCCCTCTGCCTCCCCCCTGCTCCCCGATCCACTCCTTCTCTGTTTCTGGTCAGAAAGAGGCAGGCCTCCCATGAGTGTCAATAAAGCATGGCTTATCAAGTTAAGGTAGAACTAAGCTCCTCTCTTTGTTTTGAGGCTGGATGAGGCAACCTTGTATGAGGGATAGGTTCCCAAGAGCCAGCCGAAGTGTTAGGGACAGGTCCTGATCTTACTTCTAGGAGTCCCACAAATAGACCAAGATACACAACTGTTCCATTCATTTTAATGAATTGCAATTTAATCACACACACACACACACACACACACACACACACACACACACACACACACACAAGTATTTACTGAGTTTCTGAAATATCATTTCCCATATTCTTGCTTTTTGGTAAATATGGATAGTTTTGATATGGACAAGTTTTCAGAATTATTTTAATACTATTGCCATGCTTTAAGAAGTTTAAATGGTCTCGCTATGCTTTTTTTCTATTAGATTTTAATTTTATGTAGTTAACATATGTAAATGTCTTGATGAGTCATGATAGACTATGGAGCTTTAAGAAAAGGGAAGCCCTCAGGCTCCTCTCTCTTCTTCTAAGCTGTATCCCCCAGAGCAAGAACTTTCAACGGCTGTTAGCTATTTACACTGATATTTAGGTATTAATAAAGTTATCTTCCAAATTAACATTCTAATTATGCTTTTTCTTAAAATTTCAACTTGAAACATTATTTATTAATTTCTTAACATGTTACCTGAGGATTATGTTTTCTTACACCATTCATCATACATATATTTTCTACCTTTCTAATTCCCCGTTACATAGCAATACTTTAGTTAAATCAATATTTGATATTTATTGCTGTAATTATATAAATATTGTTCGTTGCTGAACCACTTAACCATCTAAGATTATATTTACTTTCTTTGTTTTCCAAAGAAAACATTACTCTGTTTGCATAGTTTTCTAAGTACCTATCACTAATTCATCATGCTCTTCAAACTATCTGGAGACCTATCTAACAAGCAAACAAACACATGAAGTAAGTGGGTTTGTTTTGTTCATGTTCCCTCAAGTTGTCTGTCCTGGAATTGAGCCTCTTTCCACTCCATCCGGACTAGGTTCATTTTAAACTTACTTAACTTCCTCCTTAACTCACCACTCTGCTTTGTGGGAACCCCTCCTTCACTCCATTCATTTGGAGAAGCACATCCTTTCGTATGTGCTGAGATTGCTGGACGGAAGGCACCTTTGCATTGTCTCTATAGGTCTGAAAATTCTTTCGCTTCTCTTCACACTGTTTTTCTAGTTCTGATTTTGAGAATTCTAATTTTGAAATCATTGAAATTGTTCAGCAATGTTAAGCTAATAGTCTATTTTCTTTGTTTTAATGGAGTTCTTTAGATTGGCTGAATACTGGTCTTTGATTGCATGTAGTCCAAAAAATTGCCTGCACTCTGTTAATAGGTTTGTTACTCTGTTTCTCCCCATAGAAGAAAAAAATCTGCCTTTTATGAGATTGCACTTATGACAATCTAGGCTATGCATCAGAAGAAACTTTGATTATAAGTAGTAAGTTCAGTTCCAAAGTGAATACAAACATCATAGACATGGACACTAGATATCAGTTGCATTGTTCACTGTTTTGATTCATATACAGAATTAACTATTTTATTTGTTTGTGTTTTAGCACTTGTATGTTTGTGCTGTGTGTGTTTATATGTGTGTGGGCACATGTTTGTGTGCGTGTGTGTGTGTGTATGTATGTGTGTAAGCCTGGGTTTGATGTCAAGAGTCTTGACTGCTCTTCATGTTATATGTGGAGGCAAGTTCTCTCAGCTGAACCCATAGTCCACTGCTATGGCTAATCTATCTATCTATCTTGCTCTGGAATTACAGAGGGCTACCACACCCACCTGCCATTTACATGGATCTTGGGGATTTGAACTTTGTTCCTCAAGCTCATAGAGGAAGCATTTTATCCAATGAGCTGTAGATGGGTTTGGATATTAGCTTTATAGATTTATACATATATGGGTATGGATACTGAGTATAGTGGTTAGAAGTATAAAAACTGAAGTACAAGGACAGATTCCTAGCAGATGAAGGAAGAGTGTGTTTCATCTAGTTCTGATTGAGAGTAACGCACCACTTGTTTGGGACTCTTTCTGGAGTCCATCATGGTTCTATCTCCCCCTCAGGACTCTGAGATCTAAAACGTAGACCCTTCGTGAACTCTTAATAGCACTCAGCCTCTTGGAGGCTTTGCTTCTGAGAAGTCACTTGTGTTGTTGTTAGGAGTGGCCTTCCTTTCTGCTCTCTTCTCTTTCTAAACAGACTCTTGAGGGGTTGTAGACTAGTGCTCTAGTTTTCTTGTCTTTTCACAATTTTACTTCATTTTGTAATTAAAATGGAGTTACATCATTTCCCCCTCTCTCTTCTCTGCAACCCTTCCCATGCCCCCATCCCCTCTCAGATTCATGTCCCTGTTATTATTGTTATACACACACATACCCAGACTCACATATATGACTGCATATATAAATGCATATACGTCTATGTCATATTATAAATATGACATATTTATATCTAATATATACATTAGAGTGTTAGTGTTGCCTGTGTGTATGTTGTAGGTTGATCACTTGGCACTGGACAGTCATCTCCTTTTAGTGTTTACTGTCTTTTATACTTTTTTTGTATTTCTGATATATTTTGATTTTATCTTTGAACAGTGTTGCTGGCTTTTAAATATAAAGTTGATATAATTCTAAATTTTAGAGGATTACTTGGTGATTATTTTTTAAATGATATTTTCTTTTACTTTTCGTATCTTTAATATTTATTACATCTCTTTGAGGCACCAATGACAAAATTTAAAGTGTTTTTTGCTTTGTTCATTCGCTTCACCTTTTCCTTGTTCCATTTCTTTTTTTCCCTACATTCATTTCATTTTTCTGTCTTTGTATTGTATATGGGGTTTCCCCCAACTATCTGGTGACTCTTGACTACCTCCTCATTTTTATTTAAAGAGATCATTAAACGGTGATTTAAAGCTCTTGGTGATAAGCAAGGACTGTTGATGAAGACGATGCTTCAACTTTGCTACAGAATAAGGCAATTTTCTAAAGGCTGTGTGGCCCTTCATGAGTGGGGATAGATCTGAAGAAATCGCATAACCTTGGAAGCTTTTAAAACCATCTTTAATATCCAGCTCTGGCTTTTTCCATGCTTACAATATGATCTGTTGCTTCCAATTGTTTCTCACTTTCAGGATCTTACTATTAAATCACCTAATTTCTTGAGGACTCTTCCATTTTCTGACCTATAACTTCATCTACTTGCATAAAACCATTTACTCCTACAATATTTTCCTTCTATTGTGTGTGGTTTTGAACACCTTTTGCCTGTTATTGACTGTGCTATACAGTTTTTAACCTTTAAAGACTGGTAGGAGTTTTTGTCATTATTATTATTATGTTCTTGGGAGCTTAGGAATATTTGAGAAAACAGTATTTAATTTTTCAGAGTTATCTTCAAAAAAGCATTTGAAGAATATGTAAAAAACCAACAATAAAGAAATTATTCACTGGTTAGAGTTGGACAGTGTCTATCACTTTGTGGGACATCAATCATCTTAAAACAAATCAGAGCATTTAAGAGAGAGTCACAGCATGAGGTAAATAGTGCATAATTGCTATCTCATGTTTTTTTTTTTTTCAATTAGAAATATTCCCTGGCTTGAGACACTTGTCAGAAAAATTATAACTTTGAACAAATGTTTTTCAATTTGTCTCCTAGTTAAAAAAAAAAAAAAAAAAAACAATCTTTAGGGTCATATTTGTGTACAGACTTTTTTTCTGGGAAGCTGATGACTTCAGTTTGGTTACTCAGGAATAGTTTTTTTCTGGAAATTCTTGTATGATGCAGATTCTGATTACTAGGATTTTTATAATGAATTAGTCCTCCCTCCATGATTTCCCTAATTTTTCCACTGAGAGAGCCATGTGTATTCGACTAAGTCCACACCTTTTCATTTCCTCAGATTTGGCTGTTCTAGGGTCTGGTCGATGCTTTCAAAGCCACTTTGAGTGTCTAGAATCCAGTCTAGACATATTTTGAGGAGAGATGAGCAAAATTCTTATGAATGCCAGACTTTCTGATTCTGCTTTCCTCACAGTTCAAATCAGCAGACATAGAGATGGCAGTTATTTATTCTGAGAATTCAGATCTCATTACTGCTGAAATAGTAGAAAAGAAAATTGTTATTGTCTTATATTTCTACCATTTTTATCTGGACAGGTTATGAGGCAAGGCAAATCTAAGCCTAAAGCAATTCTGCAAAAGGCTCTCTGAATTGAGATGATTTCCAAAACTTACAGTTATTACTAAATCCTATTGCTAAAGCTCAGAATCTAAATACTATACAGAAACTAGTAAAGTTAGAAGCAAATAATATTCTCCTAACAAATTATCAAGAAGAAAAGATAACAATTTGTCCCGAGAATTGAAATAAATACATAAATATACGACTTCTAAGAAGCCAGGGGACGTTTCACAACTCCTCCCTTGCCATTCTCTTGTTTGTGACTGAGTATGGAAATGGATGCAAATAAGCTCTGAGTATTTAAAGAAAGCTATGAAACCCATGAGTGAATAGTTTGTAGTCAGACAGAAGGATATTCTTGGCTTTCTCAAAAAAATTTTTGAGAGCTTCATACATTGATGCTGCATCAACACCACTCCTAAGCTCCCCTCCCCAAACTTCTCCCATGTCTCCCCCACTAAATTCATGGTCTCATCTTCAATTATATATTATTATTCATATGTATTATATATATATATACATACATATAAAACTTACTGAGTCCATTCGACATTGTTTGTATATAAATGTGCCCAAGAATTTTTAGAGAGGATAATTTTCTTCTAGCAAATCTACAATGACCAGAGAAATTAGAGGGGATAGGAGCTTGCTTTGTATCAGCTGGTGAATAGATCAATGAAGTGGCCATCTGTCTAACTTGTGATGTTTTCATTTCTTCCTGACAGTGGATATAATATATTAGAAATTGTCACATTAAATTTTCTGGACTTCATTCACTAAATATATTTATTTATGGCATTATGTTTTATTCTCTTTATTTGACAATGACAAAACGATGGCTTATTGAAATGAAACTCAAGAACTACACAAATTCCAAATGAAATAATGTAAAAATATAAGCAAGCAAACAAACATGTTCCATTAGGAATCATGTTTTTAATCTAAGTTTTTGCTCTTACTAAGATACTAATATAATATCATGAAATAAGAATTTAAATCTTCTTTGCAGTATTTTTTGACATGATGAGTCACCATAGCATTATTGTTTATGCTTACAGCCTGTAAAAGTTCTTGGACTATGAACTCACCTCATCTGTGTGGGATACTGCATGGCTATTGAATTCTGCATTATTAAAATTAGAGGATAAAGGTGAATATGCCCAAAGCTTGAGTGTGTCTGTATTCTTCTTTTCAACCATCTAGTTAATTGTTAAATATCTTACACACTGAGCATTACCTGACAGCCATCTGCCAGGGCAAAACCTCCACCAACAAGAATGGCTATGTCCCAGGGCATGAATGACTGGAATTCTTTCCAAGTAATCAGGGGAGAGTAATCAAAAGCAACTGCAAAACAAAAACCCTACAGTTAAATATTGTTGAAAATAAGAAAATCTGACAATTTTATCAGTATCCTGAATAGTCATTTTACAAGAAACTTACAATATTATGATACTGTTTTCAAGGCAGCGATTAGATCTCAACTTTGAGTTTCCACTGACCTTAGGTGGAATATTGTATTATAATGATTAAAAATGCTATAACTTTGCAGCTGGGGAGATGTCAGCAGTTAAGCCCATTGGCTGTTCTTCCAGAGGACATGAGTCCAATTCCTAGCATCTACATGGTGGCTCACAACTGTCTGTAACTCCGGTTCTAGATCTGACACTCTCTTCAGACCTTTATAGGCACAAGGGATCCACATAGGTGCAGGGAGACACTAATACACATAAAAAATACTTCAATAAACTATTAGAAAGTAACTTGGACAAATCCTTCAGATAACATTTGAGGTACATTTAGATAAATTATTATGATGTCGTCATTAGTAACGACATTCGTTCATTGACTCATCTTTCTACTCTCACTATAGGACAGTGTATTGAACTCTGTCAAGTTGACATGATCTAGAACCAGCAGGGAAGAGAGACTCAATGAAAAATAATTTTGATTGGTTTGGCCTTTGGGTATGTCTGTGGGGGGCTGTCTTGACTGTTCATTGATGTGGGAGGACCCAGCCAACTGTGCATCATACCATTTCATGTGATGAGCCCTGGATTTTATAAGAGTAGAAGAAGCTTCAAAATCATGAATTTATTTGTTTCTTTTTGCTCTTGACTGTGGATGTGATGTGACTGAAGTTCCTGCCTTCATGTCTACCCAATGATGGACTGTACCCAGGGTAGTAAGCCAAAGCCTCCCCTTCTTTATGTTGTTATGTTGTCAGGTTATTTATGTTAGCAGCCAACATGAAACTGTGTTTCCAAACTGTTATAACCCATTTTCCCTATGTATATAACATAAGAATACAGCCCCTGAAAGCTGATGTTAACATAAAGCACAGGCATGAATGAATTGTGTGTAAGCAGTGCATGTAGGAGAATGCATGCTCCTGCAGATGTGTGCACTTCTTTGTCCATGGATTGTGAGTACAGTCAGTGCTCCTGCTGAGTAACTTTTCTAGTTGTGACCCCAGGTTGTGTCTACATGGGACTTGTTCTCTGTTTCTTCAAGGACTTCTGTGAAACTGTAAGTAATCTTTCTCGTGAAATTCACTCTTTTCTGGGGCCTCAAAATTATTACTGAGGTCATATCACAAAAAAGTGACTTTAAATCCTTCTTTCCTTGTTAGCCAAATTCTGATTTTGACAGGGTATGTGGTCATATCGCTCATAGAAGAACTGGAACCTGGGTATAAAAGGAAATCTACTTTTCACTTCTGCAAACTCTAGTGAATCTTCCTGTAGGTAGAGATAAACGCTGGCTGAGTAGGGGGTTCAGGATGTAAGTGAGATATGCTAAGATAGATGTTATACTGGCATGGCCATTTTTAATATCCTATGTGCTAACTAAAGCTTATGGAATTTTAATTTCTTCAAAAAGGTCTTCTATAAATTCGGTATTGGAAATGATACTTAACCAATTTCTCCCATAGATGTAGTTTTTGTCAATTCCTTAGCTGGAATCAGAAAGAAAAGTAGTCCTGCAACTAAAGCAACAGTTGAATCTGTAACATAACCAGGGTACCTAAAAAATATGAACAAATGTGTACATTAAAAAAGGTGTGAAGTTACATGAGATAAGATGTCAGTTAGTTATGTTAATAACAATTAAATAGAATGATAATAAATATAGGTCATTTACTGTGGAAAATCTGTTCTAAAACACATAGATTCCCAATGAAGTGATGTAACTTATAAGGACCAATCATTTCAGAATGCATTCCTAATAATTCAATACATTTCTCATATTGTCAATACCAAATAAACAGATGACACCTTATCAGACCAACAGAGCAAAATGTTCAGGTAAACCTTCACGTGTGTTAACCAATTTTCTCTTTGTAATATTGCTTTTTATTATAATGTCAGAGAATTGAGGTTTAAACGGTTGCTGGAGTTTGGCAAAGACCCGTGTAATTGATTTATAATGTCTATTGAATTTAGGGAGACATGCTGTTGCTAGTGTCCCCTCAAACTCCTCTATAAACTGTGAAAGCAAATTGATCTGGTTTCTGGGATGAAACACCTGCTTCTGCAGTGGGCACTAGACCTACATACAAAGGAAATCAACCCCATTTGATGCTTTGCCTTCTAGAAACTTAAGAAGATTAATTATCAGAATGGCTTACGAGATGCTCACAAATGAGCCCTGTACAAATTAAGAGTAATTCGGGAACAGATGGGGCTAAGAATTGCCAGACCATTCTAGCAAAAAGACAGGTTCCCGGAAGCTCAGCCGTTAAGAGGCACCTGGATATTATACAAATGAAACAGACACAAATAATTAGAATACAGCTTTAGATGTCAGCATTATCAACTACGTGCATTTTTGTAGCCTGAAAACATATGTACATCATAAGGCTTGTTTTTCTATCTTATAACTCAATCTACTTATTTGCTATGCAAGTATGTATGCTCTTGTAGTTTATATATATAAATCTAAATAATCAAGGAAGTACATTATTTTTCTCAATTTGATAATTTTTTAAAAATTATCTTAAATACAGGCTTACTTTCTTTTCTTGTTGACTAAAAACCTACAGTGGCTTACTTATTTCTAAAAACCTGACTAATCCTTGTAAATATATTGTTTCCTTATTATTCTATTTTAGTTACAATTCTTGGCTAAGCTTTTGCCAAACTGGGCCAGGTGTCATGTAACTGGATTTTGTTTTATATGAAAAGACATATTGAAATCAGTCCAGATTCAAACAGATGGAATGAAAACATTAGGTGGTAGCAACAAATCTTAATATATCATACCAGCTTTAGAAATTGTAACTGCCTAAAATCTGCACATCGTACATATATTTTACAGAATACACACTTTAGATAAATCCAGGTATAAATGTTGACAGACATTTTCATAAAACATTTTAAATTATAATTGTTTTATTTATTACTTTGAATTTTGATTCATTATGAACTGGGTTATCTCAGCACTATCAAATATTAATCCTCTACAGATTTTATTTGCCTTGTGATTGTTTTATTTGTATTTTCAAGCTCTGTCCTCTTTCAAGCCTTTCCTCCTTTCCTATTGCTGTCTCTCACAGTGCGGGGTGACAGCAGAAGCAACTGCTCATAGCAGCCCTGTTTTCCTGCCACAAACAAAAATAACATCTCCTGAATTATGGTATCCTTCTGTAAGGAAGAAAAATTAGATGCTGATTATACTGAATATTCTATTCGGATTTTCTCCTAGTTTGTATTTGCTATTATTTGTTATGTTTTCATCACATCACATTACTGTTGAGAGAGAGAGAGAGAGAGAGAGAGAGAGAGAGAGAGAGAGAGAGAGAGAGAGAGAGAGAGAGAGACTTTATAATGCTGGACACTGGATTTTAAAGGGAGATGGAGTTATTATTTATTTATTTATTTATTTATTTATTTATTTATTTATTTA
>CABHPR010149872.1:0-11171 GCA_902168415.1 Peromyscus melanophrys
TGTCCCCAGCTCCGTGCTACCTCCCTGCGGGCCAGCAAGAGGGTGAGAAGAACAGCAGGATCCCAGCTGGGAGGTGCCCGCTCCTTCCGAGGCTCAGAGCCGCTGCCACCCACCCTACCCTTGCTCCTCTTGCTCCGCACAGGTGCCGGCCCGGAGCGCCGGCCGCGGCCACCGCTGCTTCCCGGGCAGCTCGCGCCACCGCTGCTCCAGCTCCCTCAGCCGCCGCTCCGCCGCCGCTGGAGCCGGCAGAGTGGACCACTGTGAGCCGGAGGTAGGCAGGACACGCCCCGGAGTGAGGCTCTGAGCCTGCTGGGGGTAGGAGAGGAGGAGCAGACGGGACGCACAGCAGCCAAAGTCCACGGCCCAGGGTGCCAGGCGGTTCCTGGAAGAGTCTCTGCGCAGCGCCGAGTGGGGAACGCACCTAGATGCCCCCCCTCCACCCCGCGCGCCGCCCTTCCAGCCTCACCTCCCCAGCCCGCCCCGCTCCGCCCCCTAATCCTTCAGCTTTCCAGAAGGCCCCTGGGGAGCCCAGTGGGAGTCCAAGTACTGAGAAATATTGATGATTTGTGAGGATCAGAACCCAAAGTGCACTCTGAAGAAAGGAGGGTCCCCAGAGTCAGCCCGGGTTTTATTTTTCTAGGATGAGACTGTACTTTTAGTTTGCTCGGTTCCTCGGACTACCCAGCACTCTGTGGGCGTGCAGTAAATATTAATCAAACTAGTTTCCTTGAAGTTCCCTGTGTAAGAGATTCTTGAATCTAACGAAACTCGGGGATACTCACCACCTCCCTTCTCTCGGTGATGGAGGGGAGCTGTACTTTGAAGGAGGGGGTAAAACTCACTTACCCTGATTTAGGAAGAGTCCTTGGAGCGGGGGCTCGTGGACCCGCGGACGCGAGACTCCTTTTCTGCTGCACACTATATTCATTGGTTCTCTTCCTCTCACTAAAGAGTTCTCACCTTCTCTTCCTTCTCTGTCAAAAGTCACAAGGTCTTGGGGCTTAAGCACCAAGATGTCTGCACTGTGACAGGTTCCTCCCGGCCCTGCCCTGGCAGTTCTTTGGATCTGGCTAGTCTTGCTAACTAAAGGTTTCCCCTTTGCCTCTTCCAAACCTAGCGGTTAAGCTAGACACACAGGACCAGGGTGATGATGCTTTCTTGAAGGACGGGTACCTCTGCTTTTGTGAGAACAGGGCAGATGCAGAACTTGGACCACTTCCAGAATAGGAGGCTCTTCCAGAATGCCAGAGGTGAGAGTGATAGACCAGAGAGGCAAAGGAGGCAAGCAGGGATTCTCAGAGGCTCCATGTGGCAGCCTTAGTTGATGTCCACTTAAGTGGACACCAGAGCTGAGTAGGCAAGGTATATTAAAAACCTTAAATTAACACAGGAATTAAATTCTGTCAACCTGGCACAGAGGTTTATTATCCTACTTTAAAGATAGAAAATGCTGGAAAACTGAGTAACTTAACCCAGGCAGGGCTCACAGCCAAGTGGCATAATATGCTCATTAGCTTGGCTCTAGAGGGAGGCACACTCTCAGACACCGGACTGCCTCCCACCTGCACCAGGCCAGTCACACCTGTGCCAGAAATTAGACCAGAAAAAGAAGGTAAATGGTGAGATAGAATGTCCTCTAAGTATTCTTCTTACAACACCAGGAGTAACAAACCCTTGCTCAAGAGTTCCACCTCAGTCAGTGGGACAGCTCATCTGGTACAGGCACTCTCTACCAAGCCTGACAACCAGAGCTCCATCCAGGGATGCATGTGACGGAAAAAGAACTGACCCTCTCAAATTGTCCTCTGACCCCAGTGCGGCCCACCCCCGCACACAATAAATAAATGAATAAATAAATGCTATTCAAAATTTTTAATTCCAAATGCCCCTGCTTAATCATCGTAGCCTTTCGACCAGAACACCAGTGTGAATTTAAGAAAGGTCCCGGTGCTTTTCTTGCCTCATTCAGAACACTGCTGTACTGCGTGTGACCAGCAGGATGAAGGAAATGGCCACTGCTGTTCCGTAGTAACTTTATCGATGTGGGAGTCACATAGCTTTCAACTCACTCTTTTGAAGTTGCAATCCAGGGCTGAGGATATAGTTCAGTTGGTTGAATGCTTGACTAGCATGCACAAAGCTAAACACTACATAAAGTAGGTATGTAGTCCCTGGATTTTAGTACCAGCACTTGGGAGTTGGAAGTATCAGGATCAAAAGTTCAAGACCAGCCTGGGCTACATGAGATGCTTTGTCTAAAATACAATAATAATAATAATAATAATAATAATAATAATAATAATAATAATAATAAGGGACTGGAGAGAAGGCATAACAGTCAAGAGCAGTGCTGTTCTTGCAGGGGACCTGGTTCCCAACGCCCACATGGCAGCTCATAATCATCCTTCATTCCAGTTTCTGGGCATCTAATGCTATCTTGTGGCTTCCACAGGCTCCAAGCACACACATGGTGCACATACATACACACTGACCAAACACTCATACACAAACAAAAGTAAATAAGTTCCTGAAGAATAAATAAATAAAAAGTCACAAGTTAGTGAAGTCCAGCATATTCACAGAT
Organism: Peromyscus melanophrys; assembly: GCA_902168415.1. Lineage (NCBI taxonomy): Eukaryota > Metazoa > Chordata > Mammalia > Rodentia > Cricetidae > Peromyscus > Peromyscus melanophrys. The sequence goes on from CABHPR010149872.1 coordinate 2,585, forward strand.
TGTGTGTTTGGGACTCATGGGGTGACGGAAAATAAAGCAAACACACAGAGAAACAGGATATTAGTGATAGGTAGCCGGAAGAGTCAAGCTTAGGGAAGGACTGGTTAAAGGGAAGTCAAGCTTAGGGAAGGACTGGTTAAAGGGAAGAGGTGCCTAGGCAGCCTTTCCGAGGAGGGGACAGCTCGGAAGAAACCTGACGAAAATGAGACATGTTACAGCTTGAATAACAGCCTACCAGGCCGGAGGAGCACAATCCAACATTGTGAGAAGGAACACGTTGGAGTATTTATGAAACAGCGTGGAGACCAACTAGAGGCAGAGAGCCAGAAGCAGGATATTGGTAGTTAGGAGTTGACAGCTGCCAAGAAAGTAAGTGGTGATGAAGAAATAAAGAAAAAAATGTTCTTTCTGCATAGTGCCCAGATCACAGAAAGTGCTTAACACACGTTAGTTATTCTGCTGTTTTTATTTGTACCAGTCTTCTCACAGGTGTATGGAAACCTTACTGCATACAATCACATTCTGGTCACTTCAGTGACCTATCAGGAGGGATGGTTCATGGTCTGCTAGAACTGGCTAGTAGGGGCTCACAAGAGCGTATTTTAACCTATGTTTCCAGTGAATGTCCAATTTCAGCATGTGGCTTACAGTCAGCCATGATGGAAATGTGTGTGCTGTGGAAATCTACAAATGTCCCAAGTCTGGATTTGTGAGTGTGAGTGAGTCAGTCACTGTTGCTGTCTCTGTCCCTGTTGCTGTCTCTCTGTCCCTGTGTGTGTATCAGAGAGAGAGAGTGCATGCGTGCATGTATGTGTTTGGGTGTGTGTAATATGTGGGTATGGGTGCCACTGCACATGTGGAAGTCAGAGACAACCTCGGGTGCAGGGGTCTTCTTTCTCCATCTTGTTTGAGACAGATTCTTCACTGCTGTGAAAATCAAGCTAGTTGGGCCACAAGCTTCTGGAGAGTCCTGCCTCTACCTCCCATTCCCCATTGGCCACTGGGATTATAGATGCTTATGCTGTTGCAACCAGCTTTTTCATAGCATCTGGGGATCCAGACTCAGTTCACCAGGCTTGGGCGACAATTGCTTTACACATGGAGCCATCTTCCCACTTTCAGGATTTTTTTTTTTCATATTACTGGTTGTTTAGTAGTTACTAGTATTGGATGAAAACAATTCACGTGTCCATCAATGAATTAATAGGTAAATAAAGTGTGCTATAGTCGTATAATGAAATATTATTTGGCCACAAAAGGAATGAGGTACTGATACATATCCAACATAAAAAACATCTGTGAAGTCAAAATAGTCACCAATAAATGGTCACATTTGTATGATGCCATTTATATCAAAAGTTCAGAACAGGAAACTCCATTAGAGACAGAAAATGGACTAATTTCTGAATGGAAAGGAAGAATGCCTAAACTAAGTGTGGGGATTGTTTGTTTGTTTGTTTGTTTGTTTGTTTGTTTTGAGGAGTGAGATAATGAGCATGTTCTAACATTGGCTTGCGTAATTTGTACACTACACCTTACTATTATTAATTCATTACTACTATTTTGTGATGCTGGGGATTGAACCTAGGACCTAACACATACCAGGTAAGTGCTCTACCTCTGAGCTATACCCCTTGAATATTTTTTTTTCTTTTCAGATAGGGTCTCACTAATTTGCCCAGGCTGGCCTTGGGCTCACTCTGTATCCCAGGCAAGCCTAAAAATTATAACCCTCCCACTCCAGCCTCCCAAGTATCTGGATACAGTCCTGTACCCCCCTCTCTGAGGCTGGGCCATATTACACACTTTAAATGAGTGAATTATGCCTCATTAAAATTTTTACACACAAAACCCCACTTACTGTATACTCCTGTCCATACTACAGGAGTAGTGCTGTGCATGAAGGCACAAAAGGCCCCAAGCATCCTCAGAGAAGGGAGCACAGACCAACCCCAGGCTGCCTAAGGCAGAAGCTTAATCAATAGCCTCCTTGACAAACTCATTACATACATAGTTTTATCACTCACCAGTGTCTGTAGAGTCAAAATCTCTGATTTTGTTATATATGTACGTATTTTTCCATTGTGGTAAGACTCATGTGTCACGATCACCTTAACCATTTTTAAATCCAATTCAGTGGCACTAACTATATTCACAGTATTATACAGCCACCACTGCCGATCCCAATCAGTCTTTTGATCTTGCAAACTGAATCTAAAACCTCTGATTTTGATCTTGGATCTCATATTTTGAAACAAGAGGCAGGTGCTGAGAACACTGATAAGAGTAAGAAAAGCAGTAGAGGCGACGGGGTGGGGAATTTGGCATTTCTGGTTTGGTTTTGAATTGGCTGGGTCTGTGTTCCCCGCTTGGCACATGAAGTCACGGTAACACTAAAGTGTTAGTTGTTGAGATGGGAAGCTGGAAGGCTTGAGAACACTCTGACAGAAGGCTGCATAATAAGCTGTGTGTTGGTGTGGCTCACGCATCACTCCCTTCTTTTCACAAAGTTAGAGTCCCAACAGGAGACAGAACCTACTCAGATCAAAATAACTCTAAGAGACTAAATTACAAAGACTAAATTAAAAGGCAGATTATAGATAAATTCCAAGCACAGTAAAGGAACCTGAGACACAACAATAGACGAGTCATCACCCTGATCATAGGACAGAAAGAAAGGTTACCAGGACCCAGGAGATACACCTGCAAAGTGATCACTACCTTGAAGTGTGCAGCGACCACTGTCCTAAGACACTGAGAACTCAACCCTACCTCAAAGGAGGGATATCCGGGGAAAATTCCTTGAGTTCACTTTCACCCCTCCCTCCTGTCAGTGACCAGACCTAAGCAGAAGTTGGAAGATGTTGGAGCCTGTTGACAGGATCCTAAAGGTCATCTTGCCTAGGCAGAAAGTAGGGGACACAAAACAGGAGTTGTATTGGTTCTGAAGCAGAGAAAGGAAAATGTTCAACCCTACATGGAACCTCAAAGAAGTCCCAGTAAGAAATAAAACATAACTGCATTTCCCCTGAGGAAATAACTCAAATAATTTTCTGTGTAATTCTGCCCTCTTCTGATCATCTGCTAATTCCATCAACTCTGTTATAATACACTCTACAACAGCAGCTGCAGGCTACAGAATACCCTCGTGAATATAAGCAGTCACACCAAAGAGGTCCGATACTGTGAAAATAGATATGATGTTCTAAAGACTTTGTGTAGCCAGTAGAATCCCCTAGGGACTATCATACCTGAAAATGTATGCTATTTCAGACATCCCATAATCTGGCACCCATTTCTTGAATCTCAGTGAACTCCTGTCTCCTATGCTTGTCCATAACTATTTCATCCTCTAATCCAAACATCACTGGCTTTTATTGTGTGACCTCTGGGATCATGAAACATGGACAGGGGCAGAAGCCTAACAAACCACCTCAGAACTTATTTGGTTAGTGTGATGATTTTTCTACTTCTTACAGATGTGTTGGTTAAACCTTTGTTCTTCTGTTCCTCTTAGCAGTAGTTGGAATCACTCATGTGGCTACGTTCAGCTGGGTCTATTTCTATGAAGTGCCCATCCATCAGGTCGTCTTTACATGACTTCCCTCTAAGTGGGATAATTTCAATATTGGTACAATATGGCAGCTGTATTCCAAATGAGAGCTATATAACTCAAAGATTATATAGCTTAGACCAGTTAGCTGAGACTGAGGCAATAGTATGTGTACTCACAGGCTCACTTTTCTGGGAACTACTCATCCAACAGTTGACCACACAAGCTCTCTACTGAATCCCAGACCCCTATTTCCAACTGCTACAAGACATTGGCTTCTAAATGTTTTAGATAACTCAATGTATCAAGGTCCCCCTGATGCTACCTTAATCCCTTGTTTCTATCCTGTAGCTCAGAAATGACTACAAGACAAGCCTCCATCACCGTCCATTCTCTACCAACTGGTACTGTCTTCCACATGATTGAAGTGATCACAGCCTTACTCATAAGTCTTTTATCCATTGAATTTAGTCCTCACCAAAAGACATATAATGGCCGGGAGGTGGTGGCACACGCCTTTAATCCCAGCACTGGGGAGGCAGAGCCAGGCGGATCTCTATGAGTTCGAGGCCATCCTGGTCTACAGAGCGAGATCCAGGACAGGCACCAAAGCTACACAGAGGAATTCTGTCTCAGGAAAACAATAACTAAACAAAACAAAACAAAAAGACATACAATGGGGTGATTAACTACCCCCCTAAAAGATACATGAATGCAGAACCTGTACATGTGATCTGATTTGGAAAAAAAGGTCTTAGTGGATGTAATAAAGTTAAGGACCTCAAGACAATTATCATCTTGGACTGAGAGTAAGACCTCCAAAGATAAGTCTAGAAATTAGAGTCCTGTGTCCACAAGTCCAAGAATGTCAAGTACCTGTGGAAGGCACCTCAAGCTAGCAAAGAATGGGGAAATGGATTTTCTCTCAGAATCTCCAGGTAAAACATCGGCCTTCTTAATATCTTGAAGTTCTGGCCTCCAAAATCAGGATAAATTTTCCTTTGTGCTGAGTCACCAAGTGTGTGACACGTTGTTACAGCAGCCATAGGAAGCCAGCACCAGACCCCTCCACACTTGCCCTTATTTCGTCTCTCTTCCCATCACCTTCCACAGTCCAAGCTTCAGCCCTCTCTGTTTCCTGTGCATTCTCTTGGTGTCCTCCTACGCCTGCCTGTCAAACTCCTCTTCTCCATTCTGATCTGTTTGAAACGTCACACACTCTGTGACTGCCCTTCCCTGTATTTGTCCATCCCTGTGTTGAGCCAAGGCTTCATCAAATCTCCCTCAAGGATATTTAACATTGGCATTGGTGAGAGCTTCAGGCATGTGTGTTTGTGCTAGTCGCTTCATTAAACTACTCCACACACACTTTGGTCACAAGACACGTAGAAATCAAGTTACTGGCTAGGAAGCTTCTTCACAGTTGGACAGCTTTCATAGTACCAGAAGATGCTCTGTAGATGTGTGTGTGAGTGTGTGTGTGTGTGTGTGTGTGTGTGTGTGTGTGTGTGTGTATGTGTGTGTGTGTGATCAACAGTGTTACCCAGCTGTGAACCTTGTGAGCTGTTATAAAATTCAAGATCCCTGGGAAAAGACCATAGATTCAATCCATACTATAATTAATTAAATCTATTAAAGCTGCTAGCAAGACAGCAATCTCTTAGGGAATTAGAGACTGCTCTCTAAGGTGGAGTGTGGGGGTGAGGGAAGGAATTTGAAAGGTAAAAGCCACAGGGAGGCCTTGAGTATCTGCATAAGCAAGCCAAGAGCTGTTCTGCTCTATCAAGATGAGGTAGTGAAGGCAACCTCAAACTAGTCCTTGAATGTCTGCATAAGCAGGTTACAGATGCCAAAACAGCAGTTGGTCATAATCTTAACAAAGCAGATGGTCATGGCTGTACATTTCTGCACTACTCTACCACTGAATCAGGGTGACTAGGAACTTATCTTCCAGGGACTAGAGTCAGAGACAAACAATTAGTGGGTACCAAGATGAATGCCTAGCATAAACTGAAGTTTCTCTAGCCATCACAGAGCAATAATAACAACCAGCATGTCAAGACATGCCCAAGGTACAAAAGTGGCATGAAGGTTATGGGGGTAGCCAAGCACTTTCTGGTTGGATGTAAGGCCCACTCTACAGAAGGAAACACATGCCTGGTACAGTAAATTGGGCAAAGAATCTATGGCTGATATGTTCATAGACCCAGGGATGAATCTATTGCTATTATTTTGCTACATGGGCTTAATAACAAAGTGCCCTCTAAATTATTATCTTTATACCCATAGATTAATGCAGCTTTCAGACCACATCAGTGCAGTAGATGGTTGTTAATACAGAAACTCACAGTTGGTCAACGTGCAGAACATATCTGTGAAGTGCTTAGCCACAGATGGGACCTCTCTCTCTCTCTCTCTCTCTCTCTCTCTCTCTCTCCCTCTCCCCTCTTTACCCATACACGTGTGAGCGCACACAGGGACATCTCAGAAGACTGTTAGATCCAGAAGCTCAGGAGAACTGATGTGAAGCAGTGTCTTCTGGACACCACAGACAGTTGCCCGCATGAACTTGCAGCAGCTGTAGTTACCCACATATGACCTGCACATGATCAAGCCAGTCAACATCCCAGTATGGAGGGGGAGGTGACTCTGTTCCCCAATCCTTAGCCGAGGAGCTATGGACAGTTGATGGCTTCTGTTGGAACAAGAGTCCATTTTCTTTGAGGGTGTGGCCCCTGGTAGGTGACCACATTCCAGTGGGTGGCTCAACACGAATGAGCACTTAGTAATCTTCTTAAATTTAAGGAGGTGTGACATTTTACCAAGCTTTCAAATGCAAACTCACTTGAACTGAGGAAGGAAAATTCCAAGAAGCCAGGTTATTTGAAATGCAGATCATGCTAGCTTTGGGGGCCATTTCAGCCCAGCCTAAGAACTCGTGTTCTCTTTTAGTGTGAGTCTTGCCTTTTATTCCCAGTAGTTTTCATAAAATGTCTAGTTCACTTCTGTTCCTTGAAGCCATATCTCCCTATTTGTTGTTGTCAATGCTTTTGAATTCTGGCAACAGTTTAGTATTTCCTGGAGCCCCAGAGCCCTTTACAACAGAGATCTATCACTAAAAAAAATAATAATAATAACAAAAATAAACGAGGAAATTTTTTTTCAAAAAAAAAAGAAGACATTATCTATTCAGTTAAGATAGCTTTCCTTTTAAATCTGAATTTTAGCTCTTTCGGCAATTATCTTCACCGGGGCTCTCAAGATAAAACAACAGATCAGAATCTTCTAGTCCTAGCTTCAAAGAATCCGTCCCCGAATTATTTCACGCTGCAAGTAAAATGACATAGCAATTTCATCATGAGCTTGAAATCCAAGCCATTGGACTTGACAGTGGCTTGATTTTCCTGGCGTGTATCGGACTTAGAGAAGTCACAGAACAGACACGGTGACGACAGTGCCAGCAGCGTCACAAGCTAGGACACAAGCGAGCCTGACGCACAGCAGGCAGGCGACAAGCAAGTAAGTATAGAAAGCAGAAATGAGAACTCAGCAGAGCACACCTAGAATGTGGTCTGTCGGAGGAGCTGCAACGTCAAAAAGCAATGGGACTGGGCTGGTCAGAGGGGAGGTCAGACATGAAATCACGAGAAAAGGAAAGACATACTACTTCTCGGTATTTGTCCTTGTGCTTGCAAATTATTCAATACCTTCTTCCTTCCCACGCGATGACATACAGCTGCTGTGCACTTCTCATCCCTCCTGGGGGGAGAGTACCCCTGCCCTACCTTGGCTCTTGCGTTCGGCACTCTATTTAACAAGGCTTCGTCAGCGGAGTGTGAGAACAAATGATGAGCATCATGTCTGTGTTTAAGATGCACTGGGAACCTCTTCCCTGGTTCTTGATCCTACCCTCTGACCCAAGAATAAGAATGTCCGATGCTGGTACTATCCCTTTAATCAGGGTCCCAGAATAGGAAGACATCTAAACAGAACCACAGCTGACCACAGCCTACTTGCCATGGGAACGGGAATATTACCATTGTTGTTCCAAGTCCTTGAACTATTGCAAGTAGAGCAAACCTGAGTACAAAGAAGTGGCTATCTACACACAGCATGTAGCTGCAACTAAAAAAGTGACCTAATCGTCAGCACTGGAGGATAGCAGGGAAAGTGATACCAAGAGTTAGAAAGTCTGCAACTCATACAGGGATAACATATTTGGGGAAACTGATCCTTACAATATCTTCATTGTGACGGACTAAGTCTAATGAACTTAGAACTTTCAGGCATGAATACCTAGAAACAGTGTTTATTGGAGGCATCTTTGGGGAACAAATACCACAATGTATAACAAATACTTACTGAGTAAACTAGTTAATGAATGCTTTCCATTCTAGCAGACCACATTCTTACCTGTGACAGACATGACACACATTTTTTTCCACCATCATTTTAATTATCAAACTGCATTGATATAGTCAGCATTTTCATGCCAAATATCTTACAAAAAAAGGATAATTAACTGGAACTAAGGCTCTTAGCGGGATGAATACAGTAAAAATTTGATTCCATGAGATTGCTGGAGATTTTGATAGGACAGACATTACATATGGGTGATGGTAATTTAAGTATATGGATCTCAGGTTTAAAATACTTGAATATATCCAACCTAAAAGGTAGGAAGTCAGATACTGGAGGACAAGGACCCAGGATCTATTCCCACATTTAAGAATTAGCACCAACTAGGTATTTGATTATGAAAGTGTCTCAGGACCTCCCTTTTCTTAATTTCTCAGTGTTTTCTGGTCTGTTTCTGTGCCCTTTCATTTTGTATGGTTTTGAGGAGGAAGATTTAGAGGGTTTTTTTTGTACCCCTTCCTTTCCTTTTTTTTCTTTCATTTTCTATTTTTATCCTTCTTTTCTCCTGTCTTTATCTTTTATTTTGTGGTTTGTTGTTGTTTGTCAGTTCTTAGTTTCCTGAAACAACCTCTTACTGTGTAGCCCAGGCTGGCCTGGAACTCCACATCCTCCTGC
>CABHPR010149873.1:1611-20455 GCA_902168415.1 Peromyscus melanophrys
CACACACACACACACACACACACACACACACACACACACACACACACACTGCAATAGCAACAATTTTTTAAAGAGCTTGGCAAAGTGTCACCAAAGTTATAAGAACCCATTCATTCACTTTTCTTGTGTCCCCAGGACTGTGTCATCATACACCAACTGAGCACATCCTCCCAAAGGCCTCTGCTTGTTCCTACGTAGACTAAGGGACCTAACGAGGGAGAAGTGGGGGGTAGACCTTTTTCCCAGGGAAGAAGAAACAACTCGGGTCCTCCACAAACATTTCATTAGCAACAGAAACCTTCTTTCAAGTCATCCTTATGCAGGATCCTGATGGAAGAGAGCAAGAATGCAGAGAGGACAGAGTCCAGCCTCCTCGGCTTCCTTCTCCCTCAGTTCCTTTCCCCGGGCCTGTCCCAATCACCCTGGAGCCTCACAGGTCTGGTAGAGTGAAAGCAATTTGGAACAGCAGCTTCTGGGGCCAAGTCCTGGCTCTGCACAGCCTCGGGCATGTTATCTTGCTACCTCTGACCTCCTTTCCCACCTCACCACCAGGCATGATCCTACAGCCCACCAGGAAGTACCAAGGTTCACTGGGGTTGTTCTCCGGTGTAAACACTGACATGCAACTGTCTGGACAGATTGGAGTTACAAACTTGGATCTTGGAAATCTGAAACCACAGGCACCAAAGGCATTTCCTGCGCTGCCTGGATACAGTTAGTTCATCAGTTTCTGGTATCTGGAGGTCACCCAGACATGGGGGGGGGGGGGGGGGGGCGCCCGGGGGGGGGGGGGGGGGCGCGCATCGAGGGGGAGCGAGGGAGGGTTGTAGAGTGGTGGCAGCTGCCTGCCTCCTTCCAGAGTGAACATTGGCCAAGTAGTAGCTAGCACCCCCCAGAGAGTACTGCGCTCCAGATCAGCCTCGAGCCAAGCCAGCATAATGCTGGCCTCTCCACATCCTTCACTGTGTCCAGGCCCAGGAAGGGCAGTTTACCAGAAGCTGTGGGGATGGGCAGGTCCTCTCTGATCTGGACTCCAGCCTAACACAAAGCAATACCACTCTACCCTCTCCAGCCAGCCAGATGCTGTTGGTTCATTTGTCACCGCTCAGACATGCGTCAGAGTAAATCTGCCAATCCAAGTAACAAAGCAAGTAGCTGGGAAAGCTGGAGTGACAGATCTCCCTCCAGACCCAGGATCAAATCCCACCTCTGCCATTCAGCAGCTTGTCACGTTCAGCAGCTTATGTCACAAGTCCAACCTCAATTTTATTTACTGTGAAAAAGTGGGCAATAAATAATGGTGTGTACTTTTAACCCTGAGAAGTTTGAAGGAGATGGGGAGGCTACAGGAGCCAGAGCATGCCAGACACTTGGTGAACATTCAGTAAATGGCAGCTATGAGCAGAGGTATTCCTTATTCAGTTGTCTACATGGATATGTGAAATTTAGAAAATTTGAATATACAGACCAAAATAAAAGAAATCTTGTTCACAGATTTCAGAGCCTTAGACCTCAAGATTCACTTCTTTGCAGGGTTCTTTCAGTTCATTCCTTCCTTGAGACAAGTCTTGGTATAGGTCCAGGAGCATCCTCCTGCCTCCACCTCCCAAGTTTTGGGCATATAGGTGTGTGCCACCATGCCTTGCCAGAGTTCATCTTTAAAAAAGAAAAGGTTCGCCGGGCGGTGGTGGCGCACGCCTTTAATCCCAGCACTCGGGAGGCAGAGGCAGGTGGATCTCTGTGAGTTCGAAGCCAGCCTGGGCTACAGAGTGAGTTCCAGGAAAGGCGTAAAGCTACACAGTGAAACCCTGTTTGGGGAAAAAAAAAAAAAAAAGAAAAAGTTCATCACAGACTTAAAGAATGTTGTGGGCCAGAGCTGGTGCCTTACTTCTGCAACCTCAAGAAGTTGAGGCTAGCCTGAGGCCAGCCTGGACTACATAGTTTCAGGCCAGCCTGAGCTGTCAAGTGAGATACTGTCTTTTTTTTTTTTTTTTTTTTTTGGTTTTTCCAGACAGGGTTTCTCTGTGTAGCTTTGCACCTTTCCCAGAACTCACTTTGGAGACCAGGCTGGACTCTAACTCACAGAGATCCACCTGCCTCTGCCTCCCGAGTGCTGGGATTAAAGGCGTGTGCCACCACTGCCCAGTGAGATACTGTCTTAAGACAAACAAATTATATATATATATGGTTTCCTGAAGCCTGAAGAAACATTAGTCAAAGAGACCAGGCCAAAATAAAAGTAAAAGTAAAACTTTAGAACATTAATAAAAGTTGGACTAGTATAGCAAGCCTGTAATCCCAGTACTTGGGAGGTGAGTCAGGAGGATAAGGAGTTCAAGGCCACCCTCTGCAACTCTGAGCTACATGAGACCCTTTCTCAAGAAAAATGATTTTTTAAGTTAATAAAGTATTGCAGGTGGAATGAGGAGGTGTCTCAGTGGATAGAGTGCTTCCTGAACAAGCATGGGGATCTGGGTTTGGATTTCCAGCACCCATAGAAAAAGCAGGGCACTAGCCCCAGTCTACATCTGCAATGCAGATGTACTTATGGCTCAGGGGACATGGAGGAAGAGGATGTGGAGGACTGTAAGAGCCAGAGGACCAGGATGCCTGCTGCTACATACTGTCTTCTAGACTAGACAGGGATGCCGTACCCATGAACAGTAGGGCTATCTAAATAAGACCTGCCTAAAGACAACCCTAGCCCACATGCCAACTCAGGGGAGAGTTCACAAGGTCCTACCCCTAGATAAAGAGCTACAAGCAATCAATGGCTGCTGAGAGGGGGGCAATCCATCTTCTCTAGTGATGAACCCCCTGACAGATTATCTAAGCCCAAGTAGTCAGCCCTGAACACGTGTATGTAAGAGCAATACTAAACGGGCTCAATAGGGGGTGTGTGTGTGTGTGTGTGTGTGTGTGTGTGTGTGTGTGTGTGTGTGTGTGTGTAACAACAATAACTATAGAAGAGGTCATGAATTTGAGAGTGAGTGAGGGAAGAGAACATTGGAGGAGTGAGAGTGGGGAGAGAGATGGGTGGAAATTATATAAATACATATAAGATTCTCAAAAAATGTTTTTTAATTAAAAAAAAATTTAAGCCAGGCACCATAGTGTGCATCTCTAACCCCAGGACTGGGGAGATGGAGACAGGTAGATCCTGGGGTTTGCTGGCCAGTCAGTCCAGCCAAAATGGCACGCTTTGGGTTCAGTGAGAGCTCCTGTCTTGAAAAATAAAGTGAAGAATGCTTGAGGAAGACGGCGATGTTGACCTCTGGCCTCCACATAAACATGCATCAGGTGAGCACAGCTGCTTATTCCATATATGTGCACACACACACACACACACACACACACACACACACACGAACACATACACACGATCACAAATGTGCACATGCACACACAAATTGCTGCTGGTTCCAAGAGTATGATTGGGAAAAGGAAGCCTGGGTATCTCAAGACAGCACATCCTATGGGTGAGGAGCTGAAGAAGGGCACACAGGACAGCAGCAAGTCTACACTGGGGTTCAAGTCAGTGTTCCTATCCAGACCAGGTGCCCATGTGCTGAGCCTGAAAGTCTTGCAAAGTAAGCTGAGGATCTTTTAGCACTTACCCCGCAAGGTCAGGATGGGGAATAAGTAAGACAAAATATGAAAGAGTTTGCACAGATCAGCACTGTCTCACTTGGTTTGGTTTGATTTGGTTTGGTTTGGTTTGGTTTGGTTTGGTTTGGTTTGGTTTGGGGGACTGGGTTTTACCATATATCCACATTGCTTTGAACTTATTGTATAGCTGAAGTGGGCCTCAAATTCACAGTTCCTCTGCCTCAGTCTCCCAAGTGCTGGGATTACAGGCATGTAACCCCATGCCCTCCATCCAGCCATTTTCAATATTTCCAGTATCAGCAGCTTCTTTAACTATCTGATGACATATCTGGGCATGGTAGCATAGGCCTGTGATCCTAACACTTGAGACATGTAGACAGGAAGATCGGGAGTTCAAGACCAGACTGAGCTACATGGAATCTTGTCTCAAAAGATGGACCAGCATGTACATGTGCTTTCCATACAAGCGTGATGGCGTGAACTCAGTCTCTGGAGTCCACAGTGGAAGGAGAGAACCAACTCCCAAAAGTTGTCTTCTGATCTTCACACATGAGTCATAGCACACACGCACTGATAATAATAAATAATAAGTAACATTTATTCTTAAAATTATCTGATGGGGCTGGAGAGATGGTTCAGTGGTGAAGAGCACTTGTTGCTCTTTCAAAGGACCTGGTTCAGTTCCCAGCATTTACACCATGGCTCTCAACCACCCCATACTCCTGCCTGTAGGATGTGACACTCTCTTCTGACTTCCAATAGCACCAGGCACATATGTGTTGCACACACATACATGATGCACATACACACATGCAAGCAAAATATTCATATGCATAAAATAAATAAATCTAAAAAAATTTAAATTTTAAATAGTCTCATGATAGCTCATGAAAAATAAGCATAGTGAGCCTAGTTTCATGTTTTATTCATATGCCTTAAATCTCCTGATGAACTCATGAAAATCAGCTTATAGATTTCTCAACAAATCTAATCCCATCAAAATACAGGAGAATCTAAATCCACAGAGGAGCACAATAAGAATGATGGACCTGGCCTGTGTCAGATTTGAAAATGTAATGTAGAACAAGACCCAGATCCAGGCTCAGGGAAATCAGTGTGGCTAGAACATACTGGGTCAGCAATTGCCATAGCAAGTGTGTCACAGGGGCAGATGGGCCTCTATCCTTCTCAGTGAGTTAGGCCTCCACATCAAGCATCATCTTCCACTGAGGATGGGATAGTATAAGGCTCTGGGCTCTGAGGAAGGAGTTGACCCATGGTGTAGGGAGCATTGGGTTTGGAAGAGTTTGCACCTTTATACACAGTGTGGTGGTAAAGAGGACTAAGAAACAGGAGATTAGCCAGACACACCTCTGGCTGTGTGTGTGATGACATCCCAGGAGACAATTAGACCATAAGGGTTCTGAAATAGTGGATGGTTTAATCCCTTGATGGATTTTTTTTTTTTTTTTTTTTTTTTGGTTTTTCGAGACAGGGTTTCTCTGTGTAGCTTTGTGCCTTTCCTGGAGCTCACTTTGTAGCCCAGGCTGGCCTCAAACTCACAGAGATCCGCCTGCCTCTGCCTCCCGAGTGCTGGGATTAAAGGCGTGCACCACCAACGCCCCCCCCCTTGATGGATTCTTAATGTATGACATTATTGGGGGAGGGGGTGAAAAGAAGGAGGCAGGACCTAAAACACTGGGATCATGTGAGGAGGGACTGCATCTTGACCCATTATTCTTCCTGTTTCTCCCTTTTTTCTACTTTGCATCTATCATGGAGTGAATAACTGCCTCACTACACACTTACGCCGCAGTGGTGCTCTGAGTGACTACATGAGGGCATGCAGCCATGACCATAAGCTCTGAAATCATAAGCAAAAAAAAAAAAAATCCCCCCTCCATTAAGTTGTTTCCACGAAGCATTTGGTCGCAGTGATGAGAAAGGTGACTGGGAGGTTTCCCACGCTATACCTGCACCTGTCCTTTGACACTTTTAAAAGTCACAAATTTAGCTCTTTTTAGTTGGACACCTTTCCCAAGTCTCAGTGGTTTTTGCTGTGGTTGGTTACTTGACTTTGGTTTTGGTTTTTGTTGAGGTCTGATGCTCCTGAGCCCAGAGCTTCCGAGATAAAACTGAAGTAACTATATAGTCTTCTATACACCATTGCAAAGAGAGATCAATGCACCAATGCAGGAAATAGGGAAATATGAAACATACAAGAAACACACAGCTAATTAATATTCAATGGTATTAATGATAGGTCAGCACTAGAGGTTCTCATGTAACCTAAGCTGGCCTGGTACTTACTGTGCAATGGAAGGTGACCTTGGACTCCTGATTTTCCTGCCTCCACCTTACAAAGATTTCAGGAGTGTACCACCATGTCTGGTTTATGCAGGACTGAGATAAGAACCCAGGGCTTCGCCAAGTGGTGGTGGTGCACACCTTTAATTCCAGCACCCGGGAGGCAGAGCCAGGTGGATCTCTATGAGTTCAAGGCCAGCCTTGTCTACAGAGTGAGATCCAGGACAGGCACCGAAACAACACAGAGAAACCCTGTCTTGAAAAAAAAAAAAGAAGAAGAAAAAGAAAGAAAAGGAAAGGAAAGGAAAGAAAAAACGAACACAAGGCTTCATACATGCTAGGAAGTTCTCTATTAACTTAGCCATACTCCTGGCCCTGTTTTGTTTTTATTGTTTATTTGTGATTTTTTTACATTTATTTATTTATTTACTGTATATATGGGAGCAGCCCACATGCTATCATGAGTGGATGGAGGCCAGAGGGCAATCTGTAGGAATTCCCTCTCTTCTTCCACCATGTGGGTCCCAGAGATCAAACTTAAATTGTCAAGCTCAGTGGTTAGCATCTTTATCAGCGGAGTCAACTTGCAAGAAGGTCTGGTACTTACTATATAGCCAAGGTTAGCCTCCAAATCACCAAGTCCTTCTGCTTCAGCCTCCCAAGAGCTGGGATGACAGGGCCACATCTGATGGTTTGGAGTAGAGAATCAACTTTTGAAGGAGGTGTGTACTCAGAACGTGGCTCTTTTGTCTAAACTACCAAAAGGCTATAGTTCTCAGACTCAGAGAGTTTCCAAGTGTGGTAATGCAGACCTGCAATCCCAATCCTTGGGAGATGGAGACAGGAGAATCCAAAGTTCAAGGCCAGCCTGGGCTACATAGTGAGTTCCAGGTCAGTTGAGCTACAGAGCAAGACCCTGTCTCAAACAAAACAATAAAACAAACAAAAGCAGGGAGAGTAGAAGCATTATTCAGAAAGCTTATTAAAAAAACAGGCATATCCCACTTCCCATTCTTTCCAACTGCTTTAGCGAATGGAAGAGCCAGGCACCTGATCTGTCTGTCTATCACAGTTGATCCATGACCAGATTATTATTATTATCATTATTATCATTATTATTATTATTATTATTATTATTATTCCAGAAACAGGCCATCACATATTAGCCTAGGTGGGCCTGGAACTCACCCAAGCTGGACTTGAACTCCTGGTAATCCTTCTGCCTCAGCCTTCCCAGCGCTGGAATCACAGGTGCTTGCCACCATGCCTGCTGAAAAGCATTGCTCTGAAGCATCATTGCCTTAGGAACAGGGCTAGGTTGCACCTCCCATGAAAACAACCGCTGTTTGGTTTTTGGAAACCCTGAGTCTCTGACAAAACACTGTTTCACCTGTACATCAGACACCTTGATCCTTGTAAGGAAGTATATACATGTCAACTAATTGGATAGCCTGACAATGCCTACTGTCTTCTGAGACCCATTTCCCCAGCACTATGTTGGAAGGGTCTCTCCTTCCCTCCCCGGGCTGAGCTTTGCTGCTTTCCAGGTTTTAACTTCTACCCTCCAGCTTTTTAGAACCAGGGATAGCCCCACGCCTGGCCAGTCTAGCTTCCCGGTTGGTTTACATGTACACCCTTCCCCACAATGAGGAAGAAGGCTGGTGTGCAGGCGAAAGACGGCCTGTAAGACATTCTCTTGTAAGAGACTCAGGGTTTCCATAAAGCAAATCGTGGTTATTTTGATGCGTTTCGTTTTTGTTTTATTTTATTCGAATTTTGCGGTACAAGGGATTTGAACCTAAATCCTCCTCACTCGTGCAAGCTAAGCAAGTCTACCGCTGAGCTACATCTCCAGCTTTCGTGCCGTTTAAATAATGCAGAAAGGTTCCAGTGTCCTCCTTTACATGTGGAAGTATTTGCAGTCGGGTTTCTGTGTTTTATGCTCCGGCCAGAAGCTCTGCTGGCACACCACATGCGAATGCCCGGAGCACCCAGCGGCGCGCGCCTCTCCACCGCGCTTAGCAGGCCGGTTACGCCAAGTCTACAGCTCACCGCTAGGAAGGAATAAGGCCCCCGAGGCTGCCCCTCACCGCCTACCACCGGGCATCCTTCCTACACGCATGCGACACTGGGAAGCAGTTCCTTAGGGGAGACCGTGACCAGCACTGCGCCACGCCCCCTCGAGCACCAACAAGTTCTTGGAATGCGACCAGCCGACCGTTGAGGCAGGCGGGCGCGCCACCTGCTGTCCAAGGCGAATAAGGGACGCGAATGAAAAACGTTGCTTGGCAATTCAGCTTGGATCTTCTCTGCAGCCCTTCTTCCCCTGGCTCCCAGTTGAGGGAATGTTCTGGAATTCTAGGTTAAGATTACTTAACCTAGGATCTGTGTGTTGGCTTCAACGACTCAAGGAACCCTCCAAATATTGTTCAGGGTTTATCATTTTTCTGGAAAAGAAGTAGCTTTCCTAAGTCTGACTAGTAATGCTATGGACTGTGTACAAACATACACACACGCACACACACACACACACACACACACACACACACACACACGCACGCACGCACTTTCTGTTGGGCAAATACCTAAGAGTGGCATTGCTAGGGTGTCTGGTAAGTGCATATTTAACTTTACAAAATTTGCCTGACTGTTTCTAATATTGCTGGGCCAATTTGCATTCCTGCCAACAAGGCATGAGATAGCTAGTTTAGCTCGGCCTCCTCGCCAGGACCAGGCACATTAGTCTGCTTTAATTGTAGTCATTCTGATAGGCTGCTGGTACTCTCCAAGGGCTTCATTTGCATTTCCCTAATGACTAATAATGTCAAATGTCATTTTACGTGCTTATTTGCCCTCCATACATTTTTGATGGTGTATCCAAGACTGCTCGTTTTTATTAGATATTTTCATCTTAGTAAAATGTACCATTTCAAGCTGGGGTGTAATATCTATTTATGGGGCTGAAGAAATATTTCAGCTGTTAGGAGCACTTACTGCTCTTCCAGAGGACCCAGATTCAATTCCAAGCATTCAAGTCTGACATCCTCTCTTGGTCTTTGCAAGTATCCACACTCAAGTACACATATCCACACATAAATAAAAATAAAAATATTCCTTATTTATATTGTATGCAGTTCCATATATATGTTTCTGTGTGTGTGTGTGCACGTGTGCATGTTTTACAAATATTTTCTCCTAGTTGATACCATGTATTTGACCTCCTTAATCATGTCCTTCGAAATGTAGGCATATTTAATTTTGTCAAAGTATAATTTATTAATACCTTTATTTTTGGCTCATGCTTTTTTTTTTTTTTTGGGTTTTTCAAGACAGGGTTTCTCTGTGTAGTTTTGATGCCTGTCCTGGAACTCACTCTGTAGCCCAGGCTGGCCTTGAACCCACAGAGATCCACCTGCCTCTGCCTCCCGAGTGCTGGGATTAAAGGCGTGTGCCACCATTGCCCAGCTGGCTCATGCTTTTTAATGTCATATAAGTAACTTTTCTATTTAAAGAGAAGGCAGAGCTTTTCCCTTTAGCCTCCATCAGTGGAGCAGTGGCTGCCAAAATGTTCAATCCCTTTGTGGCTTCTGATCGCAGCAAGAACCATGAAATGCATTTCAGTGCACTTTCTCACATTCCGAGGAAGATCGTGGCTTCCTCTCTTTCCAAAGAGCTGAGCCAGAAGTACAATGTTCAGTCTGTGCACCTTCGAGTGGATGGTGAAGTTCAGGTTGTACGTGGTCACTGCAGAGGTCAGCAGATTGGCGGTAGTCCAGGTATACAGGAAGAAAGATGTCACCTATATTGATCAGGTGCACTGGGAAAGGCTAACAGCACAGCCGCCCATGTGTTTATCCACTACACCCCAACAAGATGCTCATCACTGAAGCTGGGGGTGTATGTACCACAGGAGTGAAGCACTGAGGAGGCAGAAGACGGTATTGGATTGCCTATAATCCTAGTATTTGGGAGGCTAAGGTAAGAGAATTGCCACAAATTCAAGGCTAGCTTGGGCTATGAGGTGAGCTCTAGGCCAGCCTGGACTACATAGCTAGACCTAACTTCAGAATTCAAGAAGAAAAAGGAAATTAATTGTATTGAGTGGAGAAGTAATGAGAGGAACCTTACTTAAATAGCAGAGAACTGTAGAGACAGCATAGATCCTGCTGTGGGTACCCTAACTGCTGAGGGTTCAGAAACAGTACACGACCCAATAACTGACGTTAGGTCTCAGGAATTGAAAACAGGAGCTACAGCCCTCAAGATCATAAAATTATATTCTGTGGATAAAATTTTGGTTAAAACTCAGGCTGTTACCAGCGGTGTCCAATCCTAACCTTGTCCCTATGTCGCTGTTATAGTGAGCCAGAAGGAAGTCTGTGGTCTGGCAATTATCACTGAGGACAGAGGAGCTGGCCTCTGGTCCAAGACCTTTTGTGCTGATCTTGAGGAAAACTGGGGACTTTGATGTGACTGTGTCACAGAATCCCCTCAAAGGGAACTGGGAGAAAGTGAATGCTACAGCCTCCCAGTTTCTGCTTCACCTTCCTGAGGTGAAAGAATGTTCCAGAAACTGTCTTTCATGAGGATGCTGCAGATGGAGTCAGTTCCTCTGAAAAGCGAGTGTGGCAGAAATGACCCAAGGGTCCTCATATCCAGGAGCCCTATCATATCCAGGAGCCCCTCAAAGCAGTGATTTCCAAGAAGTTCATCCTCAAACATAGGTCTAAGGATCTGAAGGGTTGGGCTGGTGAGGTGACTCGGCGGGTAGAGGTGTTTGCCAGCAGCCCTAATGATCTGAAGTCAACCCCAGGACCTTCGTGGTAGAAGGAGAGCACTGGTGTCTCCAAAGTTGTCCTCTTTTCTACACACACTCACAGTGGCATGCACAAGTACACACACACACACACACACACACACACACACACACACACACACAAGTGATAACAAAAAATTAAGATCTACAGGGCTTATAAAGAATAACAAAAACAATTTGTTGTAGTTAGCCCTTTGCAAAATTTCCCGAGATGAGAAAATAGAGAGCTGGGAAATGACTCATTGTGTAAGATGCTTGCTGCACAAACACCAACACCAGAGTTCGCATCCCCAGAACTTATGTAAAAATGGATGTGATAGCACATGACTGTGATCCCAGCACCTGCCCAAGATGGGAAGCAAAAACAGAACCCCTGGAAGCTCACAGGCCAGCTACCCTGATCTATAGCAGCAGCAAACAAGAAGACTCTGTCTCCAATGGAGTAGAAACCAAAAATGGATACCCGAGGTTGTGCTTTGGCCTCCCTATGTGCACAGTGGTACATGCACATGTCTAATTAGAAATCTGAGAGAGCTTTTAGTATCTTTTAAGCTAATGCCCTGAAAACTCCCACATTTTGGCATCTATGGCTGAATTAAGTAGCAAACTAGACCATGTGGTAAAAAGGGTTTGGGATGATGACAGGACAGGGAATTTATAGGAAATGCTAGCCAGGTATAGTGGTACATGTCTATAATTTTAGCACTCAAGAGGTAGAGGCAGGCAGATCAGGAGTTCAATGTCATCCTGACCTACACAGCAAGTTTGAGGTAGTCAGGAGTATGAAAGATAAGAAAGAAAGAAAAGAAAGAAAGAAAGAAAGAAAGAAAGAAAGAAAGGAAGGAAGGAAGGAAGGAAGGAAGGAAGGAAGGAAGGAAGGAAGGAAGGAAGGAAGGGGATGGAGGAAAGAAGGGAGAAAGAAAGAGAGGGGGAAGGAGTGAAGGAAAGAAAGAAGGAAGGAAGGAGGGAAGGGAAAGGAGGAAGGGAGGGAGGGAGGGAGAGAGAGAGAGGAAAGGAAGGAAGGCCATTTTAAACCAATAGAAAAATTCACTGGCATAATTGCTGCTAATATCCATTCTGGGAAAGATACTACGGCTCAGTCTTACTCTTCTTGAACTAAAAACAAACAAACAAACAAACACTTGTTATTTTAGCTGGTTGTGGTGATTCACACACCTATAGAGTCCATCACGTGGAGCCTGAAGCAGGAGAATCACCACAATGTCAAGACCACCCTGGGTTATATAATGAGTTGTACAACAGTGAGACTCTAGCTCAAAAAAAGTGGGAAAGTCTTACTTTAATAAAAGTGATTATGACAGAGATGTTTTAATTAGAAAGGACACTAAATTCTTACCTTTCTTGTATACTTTCAGAGACCCAAACAGAACTAAAGAAGGCTCCTTTGCCAGCATGAGCATCCTAAGTGGTGCTGAGGTCATCAGTGCTATGATGCCAGAGGAAGGAAATGGACTGAGTAGAGATAGCCCCACATGCCCAGTGTGCTGGTACACACCTGTCTCCCCTACAGGGAGTGTGGAGGGGGAAAATTGGAAATTCAAAGCCAGCCCAGGCCATCTTCACAGTTCACTATGGCATGGATAAGTGACTTGCAAGACATCTGCTACCCTTTCTAAAGCTTCTAGGAGGGGAGGAAGTGGAATCTCTAGGAGGTGAGACCTGATGGAAGGAAATCAATTCACTGAGTGTCCTTAAGAGAGTGCCCTTCCTTGAAGTGAATATCAGGATCCCAACCAATGATGGACTGAAACCTCCAAAGCTAGAAACTGAAATAAACCCTTCCATTCTTTAAGTTACCTCAAGTATTCTGTTACAGAAACAGAAATCTAATACATTCTTTGGCCTTTTCAAAGGCCTGTGGCCTTACATACATCCTGCATGACCCATGTCCATCTAGTTCTGATGGCAGAAGCCCCACCAGAGCAGGGGCTAGAATAGGGAGTGTTTTGGGACTGAAGAATGTCAAGGCCTCTACTATTTCTCTATTCTTTATCCACTCACAACCACCACTGCTGGCAGAAAGAATGCATCAGGGCTCATACATGAAATCTGAGGAAGGAATGCAAAGTTGCTCTAACCCCTGAATGGATACAAGCCTCCTAATTGCCTCCCTGACTGTGGTCGTTAGCCACTAATTATTAGATGCTTGGAGTCTGTCAGCATTTTCATAACTGTTCCTTCCTGTGGGATATCATTAGCCTTTAACAGAGGCTGAATGTGAGGTCTGTGTGGCAGAAATGAAGTGGGGGGTATGGGAAATAGGGCTTAAGGGATTGTGAATGTGTGTGTGGCTTTAAAACTGACTCAGTTCAGGGGCTGGAGAGATGACTCAGAGGTTAAGAGCACTGACTGCTCTTCCAGAGGTCCTGAGTTCAATTCCCAGCAACCACATGGTGGCTCACAACCATCTGTAACTAGATCTGGTGCCCTCTTCTGGCCTGCAGTCATACATGCTGTATACATAATAAATGAATAAAAATCTTAAAAAAAAAAAAAACTGACTCAACTTAGTAAAAAGAGTATCGGACTAAGATTGGCCAAAACAGTAATAATACTATCTGCCTTTTACTATGCTGAGTATTTCATGAATCTTTAGGAGGGGAGACCTAACAGAAATAAGTCAGGTCACTGAGGGAGTGTCCTGAAGTGAATATTGGGATTCCATCCCTACCCCCTCATTTGCTCTCTCGTTCTCATCTGAGAAATCTCAAGGTATGCAGCCCAGGAGATGATATTTTAGTCGTTTTTTGTTGCTGTAACCAAATGCCGAAGACTGATTCATTGATAAAGAACTGAAGTTTATCTAGTTCATGCTCTAAGGCTGGGAAGTTGGAGAGGTAGCACATCTTCTGGAGAGGGCTTCTTAGTCCATCATGGCGGAATGCATCTGGAAAGTTCCCCATAGCTTATTGCTTTGCATCCTTAGTTACCATTTTTAAGGTCTCATTTTTGAAGGCTATGGAGCCTTTAAAAGCTTGGCCCTGGTGGATGGAAGTAAATCGCTAGGGGAAGGCCTTGAAAGGGGATACCCACACTTGGTTTCAGCCCACTTTCCCCTTTTCCTGGTCTGCTCTCAAGGACAGAACCACTCCATCATGCCCTCCCAACCCGAACAGAGTGAAATCCCTCTGGAACCCCGAGACGGAACAGAACTTTGCTACTCTCTGTTGTTGCTGTCACGGATTTTAGTCACAGCAACACAAAAGCAGCTGTGGGGTCTTGAATGAGAATGTCCCCTGCAGGCTACGTGGTTTGAACACTTGGTCCCCAGTGGGTGGTGATGTTCAGATAGGTTTGGGAGGTGTGGAGGTTTGACAGAAAATGGCCTCAAAAGGGAGTGGCACTATTAGGAGGTGGGCCTTGCTGGAGTAGGTGTGGCCTTGTTGGAGGAAGTGTGTCAACTCTGGGGGCGGGCTTTGAGGTCTCTTCTTGAGTTTCTGTCAGTGTGACTGACTGTCAGTGACTTCCTGTTGCCTCTGAGCCAAGATGATGTAGCACTCTCCGGTCTAGCACCACATCTGCCCGCATGCTGCCATGCTCACCTTCATGATCATAACGGACTGAACCTCTGAAATTGTAAGCAAGCCACCCTCAATTCAATGTTTGTTTGTTTGTTGTTTGTTTTTGTAAGAGTTGCCATGGTCATGGTGTCTCTTCACAGCAATAGGAAACCCTAACTAAGACAGGAGGTAAGTGTAAGCATTGCCGCTCTGGTGGAAAGGGATCCTGGCAGTCAGGAGCCAAGGAATACCACGAAGTCACCACAAGCCTAGCTGCTTACAACCCTGCTCCAGGGAAAGGTTTCCCCAATGTAACAACTCAGCTAGCTAGGGGAAGGTTTCCCCGGGGAAAGTGGTACAGTTCTGCCCCCCTCTGCTCCACTCCTGCTCTGGCTCCAAGTTGTTACTTCTCTGCTCCACTCCACTCGGGTGAAAGAAGGTCTCACCCAAACCTCATTCAAGAGATTTATTGGGAGGGAAAAAACCAGAAGGGTGGTTGCCTCTGCCATGGTGGAAAAAGGCAACAGCAAACTGACCAGGCACAGGGCTTATATAGGGCTTCTTAGGGACGGGGGTTTTTCCAGGGTGAAGAGTTTCAGGGTAGGAATTGGTCAGATTTCAATCCCTGAGCTTGGACAAGCTCAGAGATTGGTTGGTTTTCCTGCTCAGGGATTGGTTGGTTTCTGTGCTGGATTGGTCAGGTGCAGAGTGTGCTTCTTTGGCTCTGGTTTCAGGGCCAAAGTGTGTTTCTTTCACTGGCTGTGATTTGAGGGCCAGGGTGTGTTTCTTTGGCTAGCCCTTTTACCTTCCAGTAAGGCCTTTCTGGAGGAAGTATGTCACTGGAGGTAGGCTTTGAGGTTACAAAGGGTGGCACCATTCCCAGTAAGTGATTCAAGACATGAGCCCTTCAGCTTCTGCTGTGAGCATCCAGTTCTTGCCCCTGACACCCCTGCTCCACCATCATGGACTCTAACCCTCTGATGTAGCATGAGTCTTAAAAGTTCTTATTAATAAAATCAAACCTGAGCCAGGTATTGGGGTGAACACTGGAAGGTCAGAGAGATAGAATAAGCCACAGCTATCTCACCTAGCCAGATCCTCAGCTGGTCTTGTTTCCTCAGACTGGAAGCCTCTGAGTCCTCATCCAGAATGGGTCTCAGCTGAACTGCTGCTAGAAGCCTGAAAGCTTAACCAGGCCAAAGGCCTCTCCAGGCCAAATGCGTTTCTGGTCCTCACGCCTTATATACCTTTCTGCTTTCTACCACCACTCCCTGGGATTGAAGGCGTGCTTTCTGGGATTAAAGGTGTGGGTCACCACGCCTGGCCATTTCCAAAGTGGCCTTGAACTCACAGAGATCCAGAGGGATTTCTGTCTCTGGAATGCTAGGATTAAAGGCGTATGCTACCACTGCCTAATCTCTGTTTCATATTATGGCTGTCCTGTTATCTGACCCCAGATAAGTTTATTAGCATACACAATATTTTGGGGAACACAATACCCCCACACTCTAGAACTGTCAATCTAAATGAACTCTTTCTCCTATAAGTTGTCTTGGTCATGGTGCTTTATCACAGCAATGTAAAAGTAACTAATAATTAAAAGTGCCTAAAAGAAGCTGGCGTTCTCAATCACCTCCCCAGTGATTCCTAGAAACTGTGAGGTGTTTGTGTTGAGGGAAGAAGTCCAGTTTATACAACGCATACTGCCCTTTTCTCCTGGGTTCAAGAGAAGGTCAGAGGTTAGTGCTGTAGTTTGGGTGAGGTACCTCCCAGGTTTTAAAGGTTCAGCCACCGGATTGTGGCACTATTGGGAGGTGATGGAAGTTTTAGGAGGTAGAATCTAGCTGGGAATGAGTGATGGCACGTGCCCATGATCCCAACACTTGGAGGTCAGAGATCTCCTTCCACCACGTGGGTTCCAGGGATCAAGCTTTTGGGTGATTAGGCTTAGCAGCAAGCACCTTTACCTGCTGAGCCACTTCATCAGCCTCTGATGCCTGTTTTTGTAATAAAGCTTTATTGAGACACAGACATTCTTACTCATTTATAGGGTTGTTGAGCTACCTTTTCAGGACAGTAGCAGATGAGTGGCTGCGTCAGAGACCAGGTGACCCATAAAATCTGAACTACTGATAGCATGGCCCTTTGTAGGAATGTTTCTAATCCTCACTGGAAAATCTTACTATATTTTTCTTCTAGTAGAGAAGACTACTATGAAAGAGTTAGATTAAAACATCAGGCATGTTCACATCCTTTAATCCCAGCACTTGGGAGGCAGAGGCAGGCAGATCTCTGTGAGTTCAAGGCTAGCCTGGGCCACATAGTAAGTTCCAAGCCAACCACGACTACACAGTGAGACCTTATCTCAAAATTAAAAAAAAAAAAAAAGAAAGAAAGAATTGGCTTCGTGCCTGAACTTACAAAGTACAAAACGCACACAATGCATTATGGTTTAACATAGGCATCAATATTTAATATAATAAGAGGCTGAAATGTGTTTCATAACTCAGAATAAATTATTTGTTCTGGCTGATGAATCCCGAGGGGAGGGCAAATGTGCAAGCTCACTGTTCTGTTTATAATGGTAGTTCTAATGTCTCTTTTTTGGCCAAATAACCAAGGTTGAGGGCAAATGGGGGCTGGGCAGCTGGGAGCAGGATGCCGACCTTCCTGGGTAACTCTTTCCAAGACTGCCAGTCTCCATTACACATGGCATCTTCATCCATCCATCACCAGCCACAAAGATCTCATTTGCAACCAGGCTCTGAGCCATTTGCCTAAACCTGAACAATTACAAGATTTTCCTGCCAAATATACACCCACACATATTACTGTAGGTATAAATGACTTTCAAAGTCTCTTCTTATTTTTTCAGTTAAAGTTACTCTATCTGTCCAGTGTCTTAGTCCTTTAGAAGAACATATATTGGCTAGATCAGACTTTAAATGCACACTCTGTTTTGCCAACTGTCTGTAAGTGAGGAGTGGGTGGGGGTGAGGACGGACTTTGAAATTCTCTGAGCCTCTGTCTTAACATTGTAATCATAGTACCTACTGATTCTATATGTTTACATATGAATATTTGAGTTCTGGAGTTTGGGATATGGCTCATAGAGTGCTTGCCTCCAATACTTAAAGACCTGGCTTAATCCCCAGCCCTGAATAAAACCAGGTGTGGTGTACAAGCCTGTAATCCCAGCACTGGGGAGGTTGAGACAACAGAAGTTCAGGGTCAGCTAGATTTTGGGTTCTAGGCCAGACTAGGAAAAATGAGAACCTGTCTTAGATAAGTGAATTAATGAATGACTGAAGTAGGTTAAAAAGCCATATTTGGTCAGGTGGTGGTAGCACTTACCTTTAATCCTAGCATTTGAGAGGCAGAGGCAAGGGATCTCCAGGTTCGAGGCCAGCCTGGTCTACAGAGTAAGTTCCAGGACAACCAGGACTACACAGGAAACCCTGTACAAAAAAAAATTAATTGAAAAGCCATATTTGAGTTCCTATTTTGTCCTGGATACCAGGAAAATCTGGAAATTGGGATACTGCTCGGGAAATGAAGCAGACATATCCTCATGGATCGTGACGTCCTGGGGAAGGGAGGCATACTAATCAACTAAGTAAATAGTCAAGACTCTTCCAGATGGAGACAAAAATATAGGAAGCCATGTTACACTTAGGAGGTCTTAAGGGAAGAGCTGAAGAAAAAGTGTGAGCGAGATATGGAGCGACTGTCACCAGTGTCACAGAGGAAACTGTGACAAAAGCCTGGAGAAGGGAAAAGACTGTCTGTAAGTCAGGACTAGTGAGTGACTAAGAGGAAAAGTGACACCAACACAGGTCAGAGACTGAGGAGGAGGCCGAATCACAGGGCTCTAGGGGGTCACAGTATGGAATTTCAGGTTTTATTCTAGCCAAGACAGACAGGAAGTTATGTAAAAAAATTTTTACAGTAAAATGGTTAAAATTTGTATGTGATTCATGTCAAGGATTTGGTTTTATTGGTTTGGAGTTCTGTTTTTTTTTTTAACTTTTATTTAGTATGATGTGGTGGTGGTGGTGGTGGTGGTGTGTGGGTGTGGGTGTGGGTGTGTGTGTGCGCGCGCACTCACACAACACATGCTTTGATGTGTATATGGAAACCAGAAGACTGCCTGTAGTCCAAGCAGTGTCTGATTTAGGACAAGTGTCCTGCAAATACTGGGATTTCAGCAAGAGTTAGCATATCTGGATTAATATGTTTTTAAGTATGGGCATTAAGAGGGAAGGCTGGACCAGGCATGGCTGCATACGCCTTTAATCCAAGCACTCTGAAGGCAGAGACAAGCAGATCTCTGTGGGTTTGAGGTCAGCTTGGTCTACACAGTAAGTTCCAGGCCAGCTAGGGCTGCATAGTGAGACCCTGTCTCAAAGGAAAGAAACCAAAGGTGGGGTGCCTAAAAAATGACAGGCATGCCGGGCGGTGGTGGTGGTGCACGCCTTTAATTCCAGCACTCAGGAGGCAGAGGCAGGCAGATCTCTGTGAGTTTGAAGCCAGCCTGGGCTACAGAGTGAGTTCCAGGACAGGCACAAAGCTACACAGACAAACCCTGTCT
>CABHPR010149874.1:5219-33364 GCA_902168415.1 Peromyscus melanophrys
GATAGATAGATAGATAGATAGATAGATAGATGATAGAGATAAAATGTAATTTTAAAGTATGTTAACCGATATGTGTAACTGTCACTATGATCAAATTTTAAACATTCTCATCACCCTAAAAGGCAATGTTTATATGTTAACTGTCACTCCCATATTCTGAACCCCACCTCTACCCCAACCCTGGGAACCCACTGATGTACGTTCTGTCTCCATAGAGTTCCTGGACCTAGACATTTCACATGAATGGGATACTTAACATCCTCCTCTGGGGCAAGTGTTTATGGACCTCTTATAGATAGGATTGAGGTTCAAGAAAACACTAGACTAAATTTTAGGCTAAATTTCTTCCCATTGAAATGGCCGTTCATTGGAAGATGATGATCCCAGTATTCTGAAGGCTGAGGCAAGAGGACCACAGGTTTCAGACCCAGTGTGGGCTGCACAGCAAGACCCCGCCCCAAAAGGCCAACTGCAAACGACATTGGAAGGCGTGTTAGTTACTTTCCTCATCACCGTGACGGAACACTTCACCAGAGCGACTTAGGGAAGGAAGGATTTATTCTGGCTCCAGGTCAGAGGGTCCAGTCCGCGGAGGGAGGGCTGCACGGCGTGGTGGCCGGACCGTGAGGCGGCTGGCCACACTGCACTCACAGCGGGGAAGAAGAGAAAGGTGGATGCTGGCACTCACCTTGCCGACTCCTTTTTATGCAGTCCTTCCCGCCTCAATTAACCTACTCTAGAAAATTCCTTACACACATGCCCAGAGATTTCCCTCCAAGGTGATTCTAGAAGCTGTCAAGCTGACAATCACTCTTAACCATCACCTTGGAGTGACCTTGGTGGAAAGTTCCAGCGTGTAGGGGAAAAAAAAATCTAATACAGGATTTGTGTCCTGTCCATTCCTCTCTGCTATGGGGTTGAGTATTATCATTACAAAATATAGCAGTTCCTGGCTGGGGTTCCCATTTAGCCTTTTTTATATTTAACATTTATCAAAAACTTATTTCAATTAGCAGGGCAAGCCCCTGTTGGTTTTTGTCCTTTGTGGTTCTGACTGAAAGTGTAATTAATCATGGAGACTTTATATCTCAGTTTATGCGGCTAATAGTATTGCTGCCAAGATGCAGGCTCTCCTGCAGCTGGGCCAAGATCTCCTGTGGGCTTGCCTTTGCACAGCCCAGATGTGAGTTTGATCGTAAGCCATGCAAGGACACAGTTTCCCATGAACTACCCAAATGCCGAATCCCTCAGCATCACCCCTGTCTTGGCTTGTCCCGGTGTGAGATGGCAATGCCTAACTCTGACTACTGCTGACCTAACAGAGGGAAAACCCTCTACAGATGTGCCAAAGGGAAGGGGTGGCCAGCCAAGTCCTGGGGAAACAGTCCTGGCACCAGCTTAGGCTTCTCGATATAGATGTGTTTTAACTGCAAGGGTTCACTGTACCATCTGCCTGGCCTGGCGAATGCCAGCGGAGTCCAGAGCCAGAGACTTCACTATGGATGAATGGAGAAGCCCTTGGCCAGAAGAACACATAGTGTCATACATCTCTAGGCACCCAGCTCCCGGACTAGAGGGGCTGAGTGCATCCCTCCGGCAAGAGTCTTGCTTCTGAGAATTTCCATGTCATCCAGTAGATCCAGATGTAGCTAGAGTGGTGTTTGAAGCTCCCTGACCAAGTGAGTGACCAGGCAGTAAAAGAGACCTCATGTATCTGGATGACTAGCCTCGTTAAGAAAACAAAACAAAACAAAACAAAAAAACAAAAGCCTCTCTAATCCGATTCGAGTGTGACATGTTGTCCACAGGTTCATGGGATTGAACACTTGGTCCTCAGCTAGTAGAAGTGTGTTGGGGAGGTTGTGGAACCTCACAGTCACCAAGGCCTTACCCGTCTAAGTAGATTGTTAGTGGGTGGACCTTGGAGATATAGCCACTTCTGGTTCTGGCCTACTTCCTCTGCCTCTTGTTTGGCCAATCTCAGAGGAACCTCCCACAGCCATGCCTCTCCCGTCATGATGGACTGACATACTCTAAAACCGTGAGCGAATACAAATCTTCCCTCCCTTAAGCTGCTTCTAATAGATACTGTATCATGTGACAAGAAAAATAACTTAGGCTCTTCTTGGACCCTTGATATGGGTTTAATGGTGTCCATCTGAAAAGTTCTAAAGTCGGGAGACTGAGATAAGTAGATATTTGTAAGTTCCAGGACAGCCTGGTCTACATAGTGAGTTCCAGGATGGCTGGAGCTACATAAAGAGAGATTCTGTCTTGATGAATAAATAATCAATCAAAGTCTTGCCTGCGATGCTTCTGTATGTGAACTGAGACTAGAGAACTGTCGTAGGTTAGGGTTATTAGGGTGGGCCCCATCTCATATGACTGATGTCCTTTAGATGAGGACACAGAGACAGAGCAGCGCAGAAGGAAGACGATGTGAGCTCACACAAGAACATTGCCTGTGATCACTCCAGAAGTATGCTTTATAAGCCAAGGAATGTCAAAGATGGCCAGCAAACCCCTAGACGCTGAGGAAGAAGAAAGCTGCAAGAATGACACTTTGATCTTGGATGTCTGCCTCCGCACCGTGAGACAGCAAATCTCTGTCATCTAAGCCCTCAGCCTGTGGTCCTTCATTAGAGCAATGCTAGGACATTCAAAAGAAGAGCTCCCCAGGCCCGACTTGAGGGATTCTGGAAAGAACAGACAGCAGGGTCTAGGGATGACTTTCACACCCAAACAATCTGCCTTGCTCTCTAAGACAAAGTGGAAAATGCATTATGTCTGGGCACCAAACACTATCACATGACCTTGGCCTAGGCCCAGGCCATATGTCTCACCAATAAAAACTTGTGGTGTAGTGGCGAGTGTCAGCCCTTCTCTTGAGGCCGGGTGTGGTGGCGTAACCTATCCCAGCACTCAGGAAGCAGAGACAAACAGATCTCTGTGAGTTCCAGCCAGCCTGGTCTACATAGACACAGCCGAGGCTACATAGTAAGACCCAGTCTAAAACAAAACAAAAATACAACCTTCTCTTGAAGTATAGACCAGAGGAGGTACCAGCTTCCAGAAAACAGGAATGCTTAGGCAGCCTGTCACTCCCCAGAGAAAACCTTCATCCTGTTGAGTGGTCACGTTCATGTTTGAGCTCATTTTCCTACACAGTTTTGACTACAGGATTAAGGCTAGCCAGATGGGCCGGCAGCTGCCTGCCTTTCTTCGGCAGGCCTTGGCGAGAGCTGAGTAAACTACATGATAGCCTGTCTCGGGCTGTTTGGGCTTCATGGCTGTGTCACTCTGTGACATCGCCCAAGCATCAGGCACTTTCTGTGTTCCATGCTGAGGAAGGCAAGTTACAATCGAAGCCTTGCAATGATACCACAAGGGAGTTACTTAAATCACCATTCGCCATGTGGATCTCTTCTGGACTGTGCTGGGATTTCAGATGAAATATTCTCTCTTCCTGAGGTCATATCTTTCTCCATCCAGACTGCTGTAACTGTGCATGGGATGGCTTTGAAACAGTCATCGTTTCTTTCTTAATTTTGGAGACTGGAAAATTAAGGCTCGAGCAGACTTATCCTGGGGGAGACATCCTCACCCCAGATGCAGCACTGGTGACCGATCAGAGGAGGGATCCACCCAAATCTCTTAGTTGGCTGGGGTTTCTTGGGGAATGTGGGTGAGGAGTTACTTAGAGGGTGACTCACAGGCAGCTTGCATCACCAGAGAGCTCATCCCAGCATGGTGTTGGCTCTCTAAAGCTGCATCTGGAACTCCCTGCACAACTTGCTCTGAGCTGCACTGGCGAAAAAGGCGCCTCTCTGCAACAACTGTTTCTGTTTACAGAATGTTGTAACTTTCTGTGTTTCTTGAGCCCTGTAAGTTCCTTGAGTTTCCTGAGTTCTGTATGTTGCCTGGACTTCCGCCTCCAAGAGGGAATGTTTCAATTCAGAGGAAATGGCTACACAGAGGTAGGGAGAGAGGTCCAGTACCTGGTTCTGGATGGTGCCTCCTTGTCATCACAGCAGAAGGGACCCAGGAGCTCTCCAGAGTCTGTTGCCTACTTCTTGTGGTTAAGTCTCATCAAAGAATGGGGTGGGGTGGGGAGGGGAGGCATGGAGGGCTGAGCACCTGGGCGCAGGAGTGGGGGACAATATTAGACAGGCTGTTGATCATTTCTGAGTTTCAGGTTCCTCGTCCGCTTGTATCTAGTAGCAGTGGCTATACTTTGGGAGGTTCTGAAAAGCTGAGTGCCCAGACCCTGCCCAAGTCCAGTTAGAGTAAAGCTCTGGGACCTTGACTTTGCTCAGCCTGCACCTCTTCCCTGAAAGTTTCTGTCATGTACTTGAGATCCTGACGATGTTCTGGATGTTCTGGCTTCTGGTTCCTACAGGAGGTTGTAAATTGAAACTGGGCAACTCCAATCTTTGCCCCTGTCCCCAAGTGACTGTCTCTTTGTGTCCTCTCAACTGTCTCTTTCAAGGACACTTGTCATTGGATCTAGGGCCCATCCATTTAAGCCAGGATGATCTCATCTAAAGCTTAATTACATCTGCAAAGACCTTGGTTTCCAATCACATTGGACCCATAGTTTCCAGAGACGAAAGCATGTACTTAACAATCCTTTGGGGGAATCACCAGACCACTGCACAAAACTTTCAGTATATTAGACTCTAGCAGTCAGGAGGCTGTGGCAGGAGGATTGCCATAAGTTCAAGGCCAATCTAGGCTACAGAGTGAAACCCTGTCCCAAAAAAAAAAAATCAAAACCAACAGCTTCTTAGTTACACTACAGTGAAGCATTAGATCCTTTTATAAAAGGCTAACAACCTAGCCAGGCGGTGGTGGCATACACCTTTAATCCCAGCACTCAGGAGGCAGAGGCAGGCGGATCTTTGAGTTTGGGGCCAGCCTGGGCTACAGAGCGAGTTCCAGGACCACTAGGGCTACATAGAGAAACCCTGTCTCGGGGAAAGAAAAAAGTAATACCTGATGGTTTTTTTGTTTGTTTGTTTGTTTGTTTGTTTTTCTGAGACAGGGTTTCTCTGTGTAGCTTTGGTGTCTGTCCTGGATCTCGCTCTGCAGCCCAGGCTGGCCTCGAACTCACAGAGATCCACCTGCCTCTGCCTCCCAAGTACTGGGATTAAAGGCGTGTGCCACCACAGCCCGGCTAATACTTGATGATTTATGTGGGTGCACATGCACACATGCACACACACATGTACACATGTGTACACACACAAACACCCTTTTCTTGGCTCATTGCTATCCAGACACATTCAGCTGATGTTCACATCTGATCCAGAGTTTGGATTAAAGGTGTCTTCCTGTGAGCCCTGCTCCTGTGCCTCCCTCCAGCACTTAGAATGTGAATCTCTAATTATAGGCCGTGTTTGAGATTTTCTAGATGAAATGATCAGCGGTAGATATGACACCAGTCTTGGGGTAGGGCGAGGGGACATGCTGTTCCCATACAAAGCCCAATTGTTAATTGCTTCTTTGGCATTGAGCTATTTAGAAAAAAAAAACAAAACACCCTTTTGGTGTTTAATTTTAAAAGTAAATGTGGCAGAAAGAACAGTGTGTTGTCGGGAAGGACCTGTGATCTGCAGGTGAACTAGCTGGTGTTTCTCAAGTCTTGGGTGACTTTATCTAGCAAATTGAGGGCATGAAACCAAATTTTCACTGTCCACTTAAAAAAGTCAATTCTTGGGTTGATGAGGTGTTCAGCAGGCGCTTTGCCCAGCCTCATGGCCTGAGTTTTGGTCTCCAGGACCACACTGGGGAAGGAAGGAGCTGACTCCTGTGTTGTCTTCTGACTTCCACATGTGAACCACGGTGTACATGTGCCCACACATTAAAGACAATTTAAATGTAAATTCCTACAGCTTTTCCCAAACGTCCTTTCTGACTCTGGTAAACATAAACTTCTCTTTCACATCTAGACAATTGTACTTCATAGTAGCTTGCTATAATTTCAGTTTAACTTTATTTACTTTGGGGTATTTTTTGTTTTGTTTTGTTTTGTTTTGTTTTGTTTTGTTTTGTTTTGTTTTGTTTTGGTGGGGGGTGCGTTGAGATAGGATTTCTTTGTGTACTCTTGTCTGTCTTGGAACTTGCTCTGTAAACCAGGCTGGCCTTGAACTCACAGAGATCCCCATGCCTCTGTTTCTCAGAGTGCTGAGATTGAAGGCATGTGCCACCACTGCCCCACAATATAATTTAAAATTTTTGTGGTGCCGTCAAGAACCATACCTTGAGACTGGCTTAGTGCATAAAGAGTTTGCCATACAAGTATGAAGAACTGAGTTCAAATCCCCAGAACCCACAGTTATCCAGGGAAAATGGTTCGAATCGGTAATCATAGTGCTCCTATGAGATGGGAGGTGGAGACAGAAGAAGCCCCGGAAGCTTGAAGGCCAACTAGTCTGGCTTATACAGCAGGAAAGCAATGAGACTCTGACTGAGAAGACAGAAGATGAGGACTGACACCCAGGGTTGTCCACACACACATACACACACACACACACACACACACACACACACACACACACACACACACACACGCATGGGCACACGCACCTTGGTTGAAGCATCTCTGTGGTTTGGCTATGTGAACAATACTTTTCTAGTTTCATTCTGAACTGATTTTTTTGAGACAGGGTAGCCTTGGTTGTCCTGGAACTCACTCTGCAGACCAGGCTGGCCTCAAACTCACAGAGATCCACCTGCCACTGCCTCCCGAGTGCTGGGATTAAAGGCGGTATGACACCACCACCACTGGGCCTGAGCTGGATCTTGCAGGAAGGCCCTGCATTTCCCAAATGCTTTGAGTTCTCCCCTTTCATATCACTATATCTTGTTTAATTCTTGAGGATTGTGGGTCTGGAATGTATAGCCACGGTGTGCTGGAACAGTGGCTGTGAGCCCCTCCATGCTCCTGGGGGTTCACATCGTTGTAAGGGTGACCACAGAACCCCTGGGCTACACACCCAACTGGGTCCTGAAGCAAAAATAGCAGAGACAGGCAGAACCAGGGGCCTGCTGGGGAGAAGGAAGTATAGGGAGAAGTTACTGTGTGGAACTTGAGCTGGCCCAATGGCTCAGTGGTTGAGAGCTCTTGCTTGCTCCTGCAGAGAACCCAGGCCTTCATGATGCTGGCAGCGCTCACCGTCTGAGCCACATCCCAGCCCAGTGTTGTGGTTTATCTTAAGCTGATGGGGCCACAGACTCTCAGGAGAGGAGGGGAAGGGGAAGGGCCGAGGCTCTGCCTTATCAGTGTGAAACATGGCTCTGACCCCAGAAGGAACCAGAGATTGTTTGCTCTGAGCCGAATCTGAGTGACCATGTCTTGCATGGGCCTGGGGAGATGTCTCAGTGGTTAAGAGCGCTGGCTGCTCTTCCAGAGGACCCAGCACTCACATGGCCCCTGAAAACTGTAACTCCAGTTCCAGGGGATCTGACTCCCTCACATGGACATACATGCAAAACAGCAATGCACATAAAATAAAAACATATTAAAATTTTTTTTGTAAAGAGTCTTCCATCATGAATGCCATTACACAAACAGTTTATAATCCCAGAAAATCATAAGTTTAAGGCATTTTCCAAATACACTGGTAGAAACATCAGGTAGGCGGGTTACAGCAAAACAGGGAAATCTCTGCTGTAGTCTCAGATGCTATCTGAAGACATCCTTAACTTTGGGGGTGAAGGAAACTAGTGGTCAGCTAAAACTACATTCTACAGGCTTTGGATGATAGCAGAGGGACAGCAGGTCAGATAGAGAAGTGTGCAGTGAATATCTATCAAGGACACTGAAGGTAGCCCCAAGGTAACGGTGGTTCCTGAACCACACTATTCTGACGCTCTGTAATCATGAGGTTCTCCTCAGTGAATCAACCCCGTGGAACCTTCAGCACCCGAGAGAACTTCAGGTCACAGCTTCAACTCTAAAGTGTGGGGCTTGACCTCGGAGGCAGTCTGTGTTTCCCGGAAAAGCATGGGTATGTGATGGGGGTCAAGGGCAGCCTGAGAACGCTCTTCAGGGGCATCCATCTCTAGGTGGCCTTGCCGAGCCTCAACCACACCTGAGTTGTCTGTCATCTGAGTTACGAAGGCTGGGCTGCCACCACGCCAGCTTCTGGGCCCATGACTTTCCCTGTCTGCCTCTGTGTGTGTTCATATGTGGGGGGTGCACATGGCTCATGCACAGAGGTCAGAGGAAAATCTTCTATGTCGGTTTGAGACAGCTGACCTATAAGCTTTCCACTGTCCCCTGCCTGTTTCCCATCACTGCTGGCTGGACTTGCAGCTTTTTATGAGAGTCCTGGAACGTCTCACCGGCTAGGTCATTTATTTCCCACCCCCTCCATTTGCCTTTACTCCCAAGCCTCTCTGGGGAGGAGAAGCCATTGTTTCTTGCTCCAGCCTGCAGCCTGTACTGTGTGGGTGAGGTTCTCTGACATTCTAGGGTCCTACACCTGACTCACAGGATCCAGATCCCAGTAGAAGTGGCCAGACCCAAGACTGTACGAGCCCCAGGGAACCTACAATTCTTCCTTATGTTCTTGAAAATTTACGTATTTTTAAACATAGCTGGGTGGTGGTGGCATACCCCTTTAATCCCAGCACTTGGGAGGTAGAGGACCTCAAATCTCTGAGTTTGAGGCCAGTCTGGTCTACAGAGTGAGCTCCAGGGACAGGATAGCCAGGGCTACACAGAGAAACCCTGTCTCAGAAAAATACAAAACAGCAACAAAACATAATTGCAGGTATTTTTCTGCCTTATTAGTCTCTATATTCCTTTGGAAATATCTCTGAAAAATCATCTTCCAGGGATATCATAAAGTAGCTAGTCTCTACACGGGAGCAAATATTAAATAGTTCTTTTAAGCCCAGAGGTGGTGGCACACACCTTTAATCCCAGCACTTAGGAGGTGGATCTCTGTGAGTTCGAGGCCAGCCTGGTCCACAGAGTGAGTTCCTGGACAGCCAGAGCTGTTACACTGAGAAACTCTGTTTCGAAAAACTGAAAAAATAAATAAAACTTTATCACAGTGGTTCACGCCTGTTATCCTAGCACTTAGGAGGAGGTGGAGGCAGGAGGATCAGGAACTCAATCCAGCCTTAATGGTGGAGTGAGTCTGAGGCCAGCCTGGGCTACATGAGACCCTGTCTCAAACAATGAACACACAAAGAAAAAAACAAAAGTACTTTTTTCTGTCTCCCCAACAGGCCTCTCACTCTGTAGCCTTGGCTGGCCTGCAATGTGATGTAGACTAGGCTAGCCTCAGACTCACAGAGCTCCTCCATAGTGCTGGGATTAAAGACACAGCTTAAATATAATTTTTCTTTTAAAAAAAGAAAAAAAATTACAGTTTCTTAAGTCTAGTTTTTAATGACTATATTTGACACTTAAATGCTTATATTTAATGTTAGTAAATAACTAAGCCAATTGTTGTATGCTCCCATTTCTAAAATTGGAGTACATATAATTTACCTTTTTTTGTTTCAGTGTTGATCAAACTCAGGGCCTCACATGTGTGAATCAAGCAGTGTGTCATTGAGAGGCACCCCCAGCCCTCAGTCTCTTAAGTAGTGTATAATTGGATGGTTTTTATATGGCTATGTAGCTACCACCATGTTTCCTTTTCTTCATTTCTTTAAATCTGCGTGTGTGCTTGAGTGCATGCGTGCGTGCGTGCGTGCGTGCGTGCGTGTGTGTGTGTGTCTATGTGTGTGTCTGTGTGTGTGAACATGGAGGTCAGCGGACAGTTTTCAGGAGGCTGTTATCTCTCCTCCCTGTGAGCCACTGCACAGAGTAGTTCAGGTTACCGGCTCTGGAGCTTCCAGATGATTGTCCTCTCTGCCTCCTTCCCATCTCCCCATAGGTTTGCTGGGATCAAAAAGCTCACCACCGTATCTGGCTTTTTATGTGGGTTCCAGGAATAGAACTTGAGTTCTCAGGCTTGCATGGCAAGTGTTTACCTGCTGAGACATCTCTCCAGCATGTTTTCTTTCTCTTCTCGGGCATCAGTGTCTCCACAATCTTTCCTCATTCCAGTTCCTGCTCACCATCTTTTTAGACAAACTTCAGGTAGCCCAGGCTGGCCTCAGACTCAGTATGTAGCTGAGATGATCTTGAACTTCTGATCCTCCTGCCTCTGCCTGCCAAAAGCCGGGATTGTAGGCCTGTGCTGTCTTGCAGCTCTAAAGTTTTAATATACCAGTTCGTTCGATGTATCTTTTCTAGGATCCTAAACACTTCAAGTCTGAGAAGACAGGCCGGGGGCAGCTGAGAGAAGGCTGGCGGGATAGCCATCAACCCATCATGTGCTCCTACAAGCTGGTGACCGTCAAGTTCGAGGTGTGGGGCCTTCAGACCCGAGTGGAGCAGTTTGTGCACAAGGTGAGTGATCAGCCCAGTCCCTGGGATTCGTTGCCAAGTTGAACTGGCAGCAGGTACCTGTATCCAGAAAATGCTTTTCAGGTGAAGACTTATTTTCTATATGGGTGTAATTTCCTCCCACTGCTCAGTGGAGCAGTTTTATATATGACCTCTTGTTCTGTGACCTCCGAATCTATTGGATGAGTCTATTTGGGAAGTGGGACTCACAGAATGTTCGGCTGGCTCTGGCAATCAGGCTAATCTACCTCTAGGTGGGGGCACTTGGCAAGAGCCCAGAAGGCTTATCTCCAGGCACAGCTGCCAGGGATAATTGTCCCTTAGAAGAACTTGCATACGTAGGCACCAAAAGTAGAAGAGGCCCCAAAAGGCAGAACAAGAGCTCCAAGTGGGCTCATTAGGGGGCACACCTCAGCACTCTGCTCTGCATTGTTCCCTTAAAGGATGATGAACAAGCTTGGAGCACAGATTCTTTTTAATTAATTTATTTGTTATTTTACGTGCATTGGTGTTTTGCCATGGTGTCAAGTCCCCTGGAATTGGAATTACAGACAGTTGTGAGCTGCCACATGGGTACTGGGAATTGAACCCAGGTCCTCTGGAAGAGCAACCAGTGCTCCTAACCACTGAGCCATCTCTCCAGCTCCCTGGAGCACAGACTTTTAACTATGCCCTCACTTTGGAAAACAGATTAACTTTGGTGCAGGAACAGACTTGATGCTGGCACAAGTTTCCTCAGGCTCTCAAATACAACTCTTGTCCACATGACTCTAAAATAATGGGATGTGAGATGCGGAGTAGTGCCCTCTGTAACTGCTTTCATTTCCATGAGGATAAATAATCAGGCAGTGAAATGGCTCAGCAATAAAGGCCCTTGCTGCCAAGCCTGACAACCTGAGTTCAATCCCCAGGACCCACATGATGGAAGGAGAGAGCCCATGCCGACAAGTTATCCTCTGACCTCCATGCATGTGTTGAGGCTTGTGTGAGCACGTGTACATACAACAATGAATATATGTTATAAATTTTTAAACAGCTGGGCAGTGATGGCTCATGCCTTTAATCCCAGTACTCAGGAGGCAAAGGCAAGTGGATCTCTGACTTCGGGGCTAGCCTGGTCTACAGAGCAAGTTACAAGACAGTCAGGGCTAGACAGAACAATTATTCCTCAAAAAAGACCAAATAAATAAATGAGGCAAAAATAAAATCTATTTTTTAAACAAATACGTAAGTGACTCCCAGTGTCACAGAGGCTGGGGTGTGGCCCTGTTGACGGACTGCTTGCCTGGTGCACACGCAGCTGTGTTACAGCCTCAGTGCCAATAAACCAGTCATGGTGGTGCGCAGTTGGAATCCCAGCACTCTGAAGGTGGAAGCAGGGAGATCAGAAGTTCAAATTCACCCTCACTTGCATAGTGAGTTCAAGGCCATCCTGAGCTACAAGATGTTTATAAGACCCTGCCCCCCCACACACACACACACAAAGAACAAAATACTTCAAGTGTTTTTCTCTATACTTTAGAAAAATTGGCTCTCTGTTTCTCTACTAATGACTAACAAACAATAGCTTTCCAGAATTCCTTTCTCGACACTGTTGTTTTTCCTTCAGGCACTGGGTTTTTCTTACATAGCTGAACCTGTCTGCAGACTGGGTCACAACAGTAGCAAGGTGGAGATCTTACTGTACTGCTGAGGCTGGCCTAAAGCTCCTCCTGCCTCAGTCTCCCCAGTAGCTGTGATTTACAGGTGTGCATCTAGCATCTAGCTATAAAGTTTCATTCTTGAAGTTAGAACTGTGGAATCCATGGCCACCTCCCATACTCTTCACCACCCAGGCTGGCAGTAAGAGCAGGCTCTGTGATGGATCTGAGGGCCTTGCCATTTTCTTACCTGAAAAACATGTAGTTCTCTGCTGGGCTCCCTACACAGCCCACCAGCTAGAATAGGGAATAGGGTGAGGTGCAGAGCGGTCAAGTTCAGGGACTGCCCTAATTGTGTTTCCATTGATGTGATAAAACATCCTGACAAAAGGAAACCTGGGCAAGAAAGAGTTTGTTTTTATTTTAGCTTACAATTCCCCCTGCAGTCCATCACTGTGGGGAAGTCACAGCAGCATGAGCTTGAAGCAGCTAGTCACGTCACAGCCACAGTCAAGAGCTGAGAGAAATAAATGTTTGCATGGCTACTGCTCAGCTCACTTTCTCTACTCATACAGTTCAGAACTTAAACCTAAGGAATGGTGCCACCCATGATGGGCAGGTCTCCCCCACAGCAATTAAAGCAGATAATAAAAATCCCTCCCGCTGGGCATGGTGGTGGACACCTTTAATTGCAGCACTTGGAAGGTAGAGACAGGCAGATCTCTATGAGTTTAAGTTCAGCCTTGTCTGCACAGCACATTGCAGGCCAGGTAGGGCTACATAGTGAGACCCTGTCTCAATAAAAAGATAAAGAAAAATCCTTCACAGACATGCCCATAGGTCAACCTAATCTGGGTAATTCCTCATTAAGGCTCCCTTCCCAGGTTAGACTGTGTCGAGTTGACCATTTTAATTCAACCTCACAGAGACCTCTTGTTTCTGTGTCCTGACCTTGGTTATTAAGCAGGAAGACAATCACAGAGTAAATATGCTGCAGCCAAATTCCATGGTCTGCATCGTCCTCTGATTCTTACATTCTCTCCCCGCCCGTCTTTCCCTCTTCCTTTGCTTCTGTTCTTTTGAAAAAATTTTTAGATTTATGTCTATGACTGTTTTGCCCACATGTATGTATGTATGGACACCACAGGTATGCCTGGTGTCCACAAAGTTCAGAAGAGGGTGTCATATCCCCTGGGACTGGAGTAATAGGTGGTTGTCAGCTGCCGTATGGGTGCTGGGAATCCAACTCAGCACCTAAGCAAGAGCAACGAGTGCTCTTAACCGCTGAGCCAAGTCTCAAGCTCCTGTTTTTATTCTTTTGAAGGAGGGTCTCATACAACCCAGCCTGGCCTCAAATGCACTGTGTAGCCAAGGCTAGCCTCGAGTGCCCAAGTGCTGGAATTACAGGTGTGCACCACCACACTCGCCTCCTTCCCTCCCTCCTGTGGTAGAGTTGGTTTTGTTTTGTTTTGTTCCCCAAAATCATCTCCTTGAACTGGAGAATCATTGTAGTGGTCATGCATCTTACTTTCTGTCTCAAAACATGTTTAAAATGCCCAGAGCTCGTTGCATTGATTTCCTTGATGATGACTTGGGCTGGTTCTGAGAACCCATTTCTTTAAAATACCTGTGAGAATGATGCTTGGGTCATATGTATTCCACTCCTGTGCCCAATTCCAAACTAAATGAAGTGTTATAACCCCCTACCCCCAACACACCTGCTCTGCTAATGAGGGAGTATTTACATGGACTGAAGGGGGGGGTGTCTCTAAACACCTTTGTTTTTTAAGAACCTATTCACAGTAGGGGGGTGGTATTCAAAAGCCAGCCATTAACACATTATTGAAGCCTTGTTGCCAGCCACAGCTGTGTTGTGCTTAATATGATAGGATGGATTTACAGTGCCTTTATGCTGTTCTTTTGATTTCCATGAATTTGACACAGTCAGCACTCAAGTGTGTATGGCTGCATGGTATTTCTTAGATGTTTTACATGTCTTCACTTCCAATCATAAAAGGACCTCACCAAATACCCAGAGGCCTAGAGGAATAAACACTTCATTAGAAACGCTTCCCTTGTTTCTGCAAATCCACCCAATTAAAACCCTTTGCTTATCGAAACACACTTCAGCCTTCCATGAGAGGTTTTTGACAGTCACTGGATTTGTTTGGCAAAAAGAAAAGAAGGAAGGCTGGAGGCAGTCTGTGAGTTTCCAAGAAATGTAATAAGGAATATTTATGGGCCGTGGAGGTGCCTTGAGAGGTAAAGTACTTGCCGCCTGAGCAGGAAAAACCTTCAGTTAGGATCCCCAGCACCAACATAAAAGCTAGATCTAGGCATGGTAATGCATATGTATATGTAAAAACACTAGCACTGGGCAAGTGAGGCTGGGGGGACCCTTGGAGGCTCATTATTCAGCTGGTCTAGCCAATTGGTGGTTTCCAGGTCCAATGAGAGACCTTGTCTCAAAAAATGAGATAGAGCCTGGTAAGATGGTCCAGTGGGTAAGGCACTTACCACCAAGCCTGATGACATGAATTCAGTCCTCAAACCCATATGGGGGAAGGAGAGAAGCTTCTTCTGCAAGATGTCCCCTGTCACACATGTGCTGTGACATCACACACACACACACACACACACACACACACACACACACAGTTAATATAAAAAAATTTAAATAAAGTACATAGCAATAGAAGACTGCATCCAGCATCAGCCCATGGCCCTTCACATGTACACATACCGGTGAGTGCACTTATTTAATAAATATACATACAAGCATACTTATACAGAATGAAATGGTGTCCCATGAAATAAAAGCATATAAGTTGTACTACACATGCTCACAAACAATATATATGTGTGTATATGTATACATACATATATACACATGCACACACACACACACATACACACACAGTCTCTTCTTCAGCCTTCCATCCCAATTTCCCCATAAGAAACAATTGCAGGCTATACAGGTATCAGAACCTGAGTTCAGACTACACATACCTATTACTCCAGCTCTGGAGAACAGAGACAGACAGATTCCAAGAGTCAGCCTGTTCAAGCTTCAAGCTTCCAGTTTACTAGGAGACCCTGTCTCAAGGCAATAAGGCAGGGAGCAAAAGAGGAAGACACTTGGTGTCCTACTCTGACCTCTCCATGGGCATGCACATCTGCCTACACACACTACACACACCATACACACAAACACCCAGAAAAAAACAAAAATAAATAAATAACCTGTCTGTGAAGCAGGTGGTTCCCAGTTCGGAGGATCTTGGCAACTGTTGGTGTCTTAATCCTTCTGTCCATATGTGCTGGCAGCCAAAGGCTGACATGCACAGACAAGGTGTTTGCTCTTTTCTTTTGGTAAGCTTGTGTTTATTATTATTGCCTGTGAGAGTGCCACCACATGCCCTGGAGGTCAGAGGACCAGAGTTGGTTCTCTCCTTCAGCCATAGGTAGGTCCCAGGGATGGAGTGTAGATCATCGGGGAACACAGCAAGCACCTCTGCCTCATGAGCCCCAGTGTTTGCTCTCGATGAGCCCTTTTCCATACTTAGCGTAAGTGAATGACTCCATCTTCTGTGTGAGTCAGACTGAAGATGTGCACACACTTCCGACAGCTTCTGGACACTCATTCAGCACTAACCGGAATGACTTCTCTAGGCTAATCACCCTGATTTAACTAGTACGGAGCCTACTTTTTCTTTCACGGATGGTATATGTGTTGGTGGAAACGGACACTTTTCTGAGTAGCAAAGATCACTGTCTTAGTGACTTTTCTATTGCTGTGAAGACACACTGTGGCCAAGGCATCTTACACAAGAATGTGTTCAGTTGGGGGCTTGCTGACAGTCTCAAGGTTAGTCCATGATCTTCATGGCAAGGAGCATGACAGCAGAGAGGCAGACATGGAACTAGCGCGGTAGAGGATTGTTTACATCTTATCCACGAGTTGGAGGCAGAAAGAGAGCTAACTGGAATGGCATAGGTCTTTGAAACCTCAAACCCAAAGGCCACACCTCCTAATCCTTCCCAAACAGTCCTACCAACTGAGGACCAAGTATTCAAACCTATGAGCCTATGGGAGTCATTCAGACCACCACCATCACTTAACATTCTCTTTTCTCTGATGGAATATCCCCCACATCCCGCCCAGCTGTTCCTCTAGCATGCTCACAGGCCGGAGCAGGTGTGTTGGGGGTGTCAATAAGACTTTACTTGGTTCCTTTTGGAATTGAGCAATGATTGCATGTGACCAAGATCATTCTTAGAGTATGTGAGACACAAGGTAAGTAAATAGGCTTGCTTAATTTTCATATAATAAAAAGAAAAAAATAGTGAACTATTATTGAAAGAGATACAGGACTGGAGAGATGGCTTAGTGGTTAAGAGCACTAGCTGTTCCTAGAAAGGACCAGGATTTGGTTCCCAGAACCCACATGATGGCTTACAACTATCTGTAACTCCAGTTCCAAGATTTCTGATCCCCTCTTTTGACTTCCTCAGACACTACATGCATGTGATACACTTACATGCATGCAGGCAAGACACTCATACACATAAAAATAAATAAATAGATCTTTAAGAAAGAAATGATCTCCGCAGTGGTGGCACGCACCTTTCATCCCACCACTCAGGAGGCAGAGGCAAGTGGGTCTCTGTGAGTTTGAGGCCAGCCTGTCTACAAAGTGAGTTCCAGGACAGCCAGAGCTATTACACAGAGAAACTCTGTCTCAAAAAACCATAAACA
Organism: Peromyscus melanophrys; assembly: GCA_902168415.1. Lineage (NCBI taxonomy): Eukaryota > Metazoa > Chordata > Mammalia > Rodentia > Cricetidae > Peromyscus > Peromyscus melanophrys. Next base: position 22,033 of record CABHPR010149874.1, read on the forward strand.
AGAAAGAAAGTGGCCAGGGTGGGGTGGGGGACGACTAAGAAAGCTGAACTAAAATATTTTGCATTACTTCATCGTTATTATTTGGAACCTATCTGTATAGTTATGGAAGAAGGGGCTTCTTGCCCATCCATGCTCTTATGAAGACCACAGGGTGACATCTGACCATGTCTTCAACTCTCTCCTCTCTCTCTCTCTCTCTTTCTATCTCTCTCTCTCTTTATCTCACCAGCTTTTTAAAATTTCTCTTTAATTATTTTACTACATTTTGTTTATCTGTTTGGTGGGAGAGGAGGACACTTGAGTGCCATGGTACATAGGGAGGTCGGAGGGCAATCTGTTCTCCCCACCACCATCTCTACCAACTGAGACTCGGGGATTGAACTCAGGAAGGCAGGCTCGGCAGGAGGCACCTTTACCCTCTGACCCATCTCCCTGAACCCAGCTTATGTTTTGAGACAGGCTCTCTCACTAAAGTTGGGGTTCACTGACAAGCCAGACTGGCTGGCCAGAGAGCTCCTGGTGAACCCCCATTTCCACTCTCCCCAGCACTCCCCAGCTACAGGCATATATAACACCTCTAATTTTTGCATGGGTGCTGAAGATACAAACTCAGGTCCTCATGCCTACACAGCCCGCACCTGACCCCCTGAGCTGTGCCTCCAGCCCCTCACCCCCAGACAGCCTTGATCACACCTGGTATTATTTCAACCTCCTTCTCTTCCTCTTCAGGTGGTCCGAGACATCCTGCTGATTGGACACAGACAGGCCTTTGCATGGGTGGATGAGTGGTACGGTAAGTCAGATGGCCCAGAATAACTTGGAGAACAGTTTCGTAACACATTGACTCGGTTTTCAGTATACCCTGCTTCAAGTGTAACCTAGGACAGCAACAAAGGGCAGGCCACCGCTTCCTGTATTGGAAATAGCTCTGTCCGGTGAGCCTGATAAAGATGTAATTATAGAAGCTTGGTCTGAAATAACCACAGAACTATTGACCAAGTAGGACCTTGGCATGCTCATCTAGCATATACATGGGGCTCCATTGTTCTCTGTGGGATGGATTTTAAACCCATCCTAATTTATCCCAAACTTCAACATTATCTGAAGCATCTTATTGAGTAACAGTCCCTTGATACAGGGAACACTTGAAACAGTCCCTCATCGCATATATACAATTTCTCTACAATGCCAAGGACAGATGGAGGCTTAGGTACCTAGATGATCCTAATTGAAAATATTGTTCTGGCTTTTTGGTTTTGGTTTTGGTTTGTTTTTCTTAAATGTCATGGGAAGATGTTAAACTAGTTCTGTACATTGTCAGTAAATGAAAACAAGGTTTGCTTGGTATCACGATGGATGGCCCGCCTTCCCTGGATGCTCAGCCCTGCAGTTGTATGGACATGAGACTTCTGCTTTCCCCGAATTGGTCATCAGGTTGCTTGTGTCCTTGGCTATAAATAGAAGTGAGCACGCCCAACCAGTGACTTAGGATGGAGCTGACTTTATGTGTCTATTGTCCTAAGTCACATTATGTGTCCTGGGTGTAACCTAGATTGTATTTTGGTCTTTTTCTACCCATGCCTTCGGTTTCCACAGCATCAGGTGACCCCCTCCCCAATCCCACCTTTAAGAGAAAGGCTACATTGGACAGAATGGGTGAGGACAATGTTAGTCATTCCTACTGCCAGCTGCTTCTCAGTGCCGTTTTAAAAGGCATGGTCCTCTGAGCTATAGACTCGGCTTGTTTAGTTTCATGTTTCCGTTTTCCCAGAACCGCACCTGATGAAGAGTAAGTGCATCGTCCTGGTTTGCCCAAATGCCCATCACAGCTCAGATTTCTGTGCCACACCCCCACAGGATGTTTGTCATGCACTACATTGTCAGGAAGGTTCTCCAAGTCCTGTCTTTCATGAAGCAAGGGGATGGAGAGTGTTCTGGGATTGTTTCCTCTGGTCCTTCAATTTGTCTGAGTGTTTTATTTTGTTATTTTTATTTTTTTTTGTTTACTGGGAAGCAAGTCTCAGGGGGAATATGGACCTTTTCCCAACACCCACCCACCCCCCACCCACCCCCCCACACACGTAACACACACAAAAAGAAAGAAGATGGAAGGAAGGGAGGGAGGGAGGGAGGGAGGGAGGGAGGGAGGGAGGGAGAAAGAGGGGAAATAATGCCTAGCCTCTCTTGGTGTATACTTCTCTGAGCTCATGATTCCCTTGTTGCCAACTCCTAGGAAATATCACAAGGACAGTCAAAGAGGAAATGTCACAAGGCTAGGCCTGCATTGATTAGAAGTTTAATCAGCCAGGCGGTGGTGGCACACACCTTTAATCTGCACTCAGGAGGCAGAGGCAGGCGGATCTCTGTGAGTTCGAGGCCAGCATGATTTACAGAGCGACATCCAGGACAGGAACCAAAACTACACAGAAAAGCCCTGTCTGGGGCGGGGGGGGGGGGGTTAACCAAAGGACAGGTACCTGAAAGACCCAAAATCTGCCACCTTGATGACCAGGAGGCAAAGCTCTCAACTAGAGTTCTCTAACACCAGAATGCTACTGAGGACTTTGCAGAAAAGAAATTTTAAAAGGAAGACTGGACTCTGCTCAAGGGGGCAAGACATTGCAAACCTGCCCTTCAAAAAAGAGGGTTTGGGGCCAGCAAGATGGCTCAGTGGGTCAAGGCATTTGCTGCCAAGCTGGTGACCTCAGTTAAAGGTGAAAGGGGAGAACCAAGTCCACAGAGTTGTCCACCTACACAAATCCCGGGATACACATATCATGGATGCATAGAGAACCAAGTCCACAGAGTTGTCCACCTACACAAATCCTGGGATACACATATCATGCATATATACACAATAATAAAAAAAAGAAAGTTGATTTTTTTTTTATGAGAAAAGAGATTGACAACCAACCAAAATGAGAGTGAGTATCTAGTAAAGGAATATGGAGGACGGATCCTGATTCTTTTCCATCTCAGCTAAGCCTACAACCTGGAGGTGATGACTTAAGGGCATTTAATTAAGGGAGAGAGAGACTTGCCTAGTACATGCAAGGTTCCTTTAGAATTCTCAGGTTATTACAAGAGCCTGAAGCTAGAATAATACATTAGATGAAACACAGGCTCTCCAGTCCAAAGGTCTTTAAGAATTCCTACTTATTTACTCAAGATGAGTTAGAGGAAGACATTAACAGCTCAAGGAGTCTATTGATCACAAAATTCTCTTCGTGTCTGAGTTGTGGTTGAAAGGCATAGGCTTTGGTGGATGTAGACCATCAGGGTGCCTGTCCACCGCAGAGTGGCCTCCACCCACCCCCTGTGTCCACAATCCCAGTCCCAACCAAAACAAGAAGCAACCTTTTCAGGCAGCAAGGGATCTGAGAACCACACCGTCCATTTAGTGTAAACTCTTGCAGACCTCAGCAGCCCAGCTGAGCTGCTGGCCTGGAACACAGTGGCTCCTTCATTACCTGACACAGACTCTCAGGAAATTAAATGAATAGAAACAGGCCCTGCCACAGAATATCTCCTCAGCCACTTACTGGCTCAAGGTCGTGCAGGGAACTGTGGGTCTTTCAGATAGATGGGTGTGTTATTACCAAGGCAAAGTCCAAACCAGGATAACCCTTCAGTTAGGGTACCTGGGGTTGCTTTTTTTCCTTTGGTCTAGTACAGGCCTTCATTAGTAAACAGGGACAAGGTCCCAAGTGAAGAAACCTCTTCTGGAGTCTCTTACAGTTCTGGTTCTTAAAGCAAGGTCCCTGGACCTGCAGCCTCTCCATGTCTGTTAGAGATGCCCATTCTGAAGCCGCTAGCCCTCCGTGGTTCTGGTACCCCTCCAGGTGATTCTCAACTGTTGGCTCACAGCCTGTGCTATAAGCCAGACTGGCTTGCAAGGACAGCTTAAATAATTCATACCAAATAGAATAGACTGGAAAAATCATAGACATCTTCAGGGCCAGCCACTAAGCTCTGGTGCCTGAGAAGAATTAGAAGAAAAAATAAGTACCCCCCTCTTTATACAGGTGTGTTAGAAAAGGGTCCCCCTCCTGGGCAGACTCAGCAGGTGCTATATTGTTGGGGCTGACTTTGGGTGCCATTCACCTCCTGAGCAGTATGTCCATCCTTCAGCACCATCCAGGATAGCCCTGGCTGCCTCGCTCTCTTTCAAATTAGCCTCCCCATCTCCAGTGCTTAATTATGAGTGGAGAAAAGACATTGTCAATGATGGTGATCTTTTCTCGCCCAAGGATTTATTTCCACATCTCGTCTGAGTTCCAGCATTCTTGGAAGTCACGAAACTATTTCCCTAAGCAGATTTTATTCTGCTCGTGTTCATTGTAAAGTATCAGCATGTCCATGTTGGAGGGGTTGAGTTTGCTTTCCAAAGCCCTGATTGGTCTTTATCCGTGAGCCTTGAGCCTCTCTGCATGACTAGAACACTAATCAGCCGAGCCACAACACATTTCAGGAGATGGGGTGAGAGGGGAGGCGGATAAAAATAGCCAGCCCGGCTTCACAAAAAGCACGGATTTGCTTCTCAAATCTGACAGTATTTTCAGAGAGACACGGTGAAGATTGCCTCAGGGACCCTGTGACGGAGGGGGACCTCACGAATGTCTTTGAAAACCTGACTCTTCCCCAAAAAAGTATGTGGGAGGCTGAGTTCTGGCTGGCAGATGAAACGGTCTTATGAAGTGACTTAGAAGTCAGCCAGAGTCCCCAGAGAAGGCCTGACAAGGAGAGACGAAAGCTTGGGTGGAGACATGAGCACAAATTGAGTTTACCACAGCAGCATCTTCTGGTGGTCCCAGGTTTCCTGAAATCTGACCCCGAGCACACGTGTGTGTTTATGTTCATTTTCCTGAGAAGAGAACTCGTAACTTCACATACTTTCATTTTCGAAGGAGTCTATAAACCCTTTTCCTGCCTACATTCCAACACCGCCCCACCCCTTAAAAAAAATAGATATAGTGGCACCAATATCTGTGACTCCAGCACTTGGGAAGCAGAGGCAGGAGAATCACAAGTCGGAGACCAGAGTCCCAGGAACTTCCAGGCCAGCAAAGGCTACTTAGCAGGACCCTGTGTCAAATCAGAACTGAAAAGAAGCTGGAGAGATTAACAGCACTGGTTGCTCTTGCAGAGGACTGGGGTTCAGTTCCTAGCACCTACAAGGTGCTTTACAGCCAACCTGAACTCCAGTTCCAGGGAATCTAATGCCCTCTTCTGACCTCTGCAAACATCCACCCACATAAAATTAAATGAAATTTTAAAAAGAAAAACAGTTGCCATTCTAGATCTTAGTGATGTGAATTATATGGGGAGGGTATATACCAAGTCTTCAGGATTGGCTGATTTCAATACAAAGAAAGCAGAAGCATTTAAGCTTTTTGTAAAAAGCATGTGTTTGGGGGGGTGGAGAGCGGGATAAGCAAATGTTAGGTCATAATTGTTCTAATGAGTTTGGTTTTTTTTTTTTTTTTTTAAGTGCCTGCTAGACCTAATGTCTATAATCCCTGCACTCAGGAGGCTGAGACAGGATCATGAGTTGAAGGCTAGCCTGGGCTACATAGTGAGTTCTAGGTTAGCCTAGCATACGTAATGAGACCCCCATCTTAAAAACAATAATAACAAAGAGAATTTAAACGAGTCTTGCAGATGGGTGGCCACCATTTTGCTGAAACCAGAAAGGTGTCTAGTCCAATTCATAAGTAAATCTTGCAAGACCCAAATTCTTGTTTTGACTTCAATTTTGCCTCAGAATAAAACTATCCTCTCTGTTTGGGCCTTGGAGCCTGGAAATGGAAAGATAATACAGGCCAAGTAAACGAGAGCCTCTTGTCAGTGTGGTTAGACTGTCTGTGTAGGTGTGTGTGCTAACAACTTCCTGGAATAAGCATCCATCAGTTTCTTGCCGTGGCTATCTCTGAGGTCAGAGGACTGGCCAAAGAAGCTCTAAGGAACTAAATGCTCTTCTTCTAAATTCAGTACTTGGGATTTGTACATGGTATGAAGCGTGTGTGAAGGTCAGAAGCAACTTTCAGAAGTTAGTTTCCTCCTTTCACCATGTGGGTCCTGGGATTTGAACTCTGGTCATCGGCCTTGGTGGCAAACAACTTTACCTGCTGATCTATCTCACCTTGGATTCATTTTTTTTATTTAAAAAAATTTTTATTCATTTTATGTACCAGCCACAGATCCCCCTTTCATCTCTCCTCCTGCCCCCCAGTCAGATTCATATTTTTATGTAACATAACCCTGGCAGTACTTGAATAACTGAATTAATAAATAATAGTTCTAAAACATTTTATTCAGAGAAATAGTTGGGCAGTTAAGAGCATTTGCTGCTCTTGCAGAGGACTGGAGTTCAGTTCCCAGCACCCATGTCAGGCACTTCCCAAACACTAGGAACTCCTGGGATCTAAAGACTTCTTCTGGTCTTCACAGGCATGCACACAAACATGCTTGTACAAAAATGCATTAGGCCCTATCTAAAAACAACAATAAGCATGCCTTTAATCCCAGCACTCAGGAGGCAGAGGCAAGCAGATCTCTGTGAGTTCGAGGCCAGCCTGGTCTACAGAGTGAGTTCCAGGACAGCCAGAGCTGTTACACAGAGAAACCCTGTCTCAAAAACAAAAAAAAAGAAAAAGAAGTCAACACCTACAAGTTCATTTGAAAAATGATTGGCATAGGTCTTCTTGCATTTAGAATTTATCTGAGAGCCAGCAAGATGGCTCAGTGGTAAAGGTGTTTGCCTCTAACGACCTGAGTTCAATCCCCAGGACCCACGTGGTAGAAGGAGAGACCAGACTCCTACAAGTTGTCCTCTGAACACACACACACACACACACACACACACACACACACACACACACACACATACAAAGAAATAGATGTTTGAAAAAACTTTTAAAAGTTTGGCTGATAACCTCAGAAAGGATTTGCTTCTGGCAAAATCTCTGAACTAAATTGCTAGAAGTTACTCATATCGTTGAAAAATCAATCAGTGACAAGGATGAATTGTCTTTGGAAGTGTATTCTGTCATTGGGCATAGGCAATTGAATTTTCTAAAAAATTGATTTGCGTATAGATTTTGAGGTAATATCCATTGCATAAACAGCACAATACATTTAACCAGATAACCCAAACATTAGCATTTCCATAAATTATGGAAGAGGACTGACATGTTTACCTCATGTTCATATGCATCTGTGGTATGTGGAGCCATTTCAAGATGTTAGTAGTAGCTCACCTAGCATGAAGCCCCAGCATCACCCAGCACTTGGGAGGTGGAGGAAGAAGAATCAGGAGTTCAAGGTCCTAGGGTACAGAAAGAGTTTGATGCCTGGGCTACATGAAACCCTGTCTCAGAGAGGGGGGAAGGTGGGAAAGAGAGAGAGAGGGAGAGAAACTAGAAATAGATGATTTCAGGCCTGGTGGCTGTGGTGCACGCCTTTAATCCTGGCATTCGGGAGGCAGAGGCAGGCGGATCTCTATGCTGAAGGCCAGCCAAGTCTACAGAGTGAGTTCCAGGACAGCCAGGGCTACACAGAGAAACCCTGTCTCAAGAAACCAAAGAAAGGGAGAGGGGGGAGGAGGAGGAGGAGGAAAGAGAGAGAGAGAGAAAGAGAGAGAGAGAGAGAGAGAGAGAGAGAGAGAGAGAGAGAGAGAGAGAGAGAAGGAGGGAGGGGGAGAGAGAGATGCTTTCGGTATTTTTAAATGTATAAAGACTTTTCCTACTAGGATTAAGTATTCTTCTACCTCGTATTGATTTGATTTGGTTTTTTTCTTTCTGTCATGGAGAGCATCATCAATCCCTTGAGTTTTCAACTTTCTACTATGAACAAGACACTGATCATCTTTGTGCTAAATCCTTTCTTACACCCATAAAACAACTCTGAAAGTCCAGAGCTGTGTTAAGTCCATCCCTTCACAGTGAGCAAATTGCAGGTCAAGAATGACTTTTGTGGAGATTCAGTAGAGTGAAACAGTAAACTCTTGCCTTCTCCGAGTTTCCTTTTCCCAATTGAGTGTCTAACGATGTCTGCACAAAAAAAAAAAAAAAAAAAAAAAAAAAAAAAACTGCTTTCAATTTTAAACTCGTAATTGAATGGGACCTCATTGTATTCATTTCCAGGTGTGTTTGTGTTTAAGAAATACTGACAATCAGTCATTGAAATTGTGGAGTTCAGTCTTGTGGAATGTGTTATTATTGATTAAGACCCCTCTGTGTGCACCCTAAAGCAGCATTCTTTTATTGCTTGCCAATAACCTGTCTTCTAAAAGAAGAGCATGTTCGTGCTTGACCAGCCTGCCGCTTAGCCTTTTCAGTACTTCCATTGCTTGTGGACAGCATTTCTGATGGATGAATCCTGGGCGGGGTGGACGGGGACACCATCAATTCAACCAAATAGCCCAGGCCTAGATTTTGAGCCGTGCTCCACCTCGGCCCCAGACCACACTGAATTAAATCATGAGCTCTGGCAGGTCTGCCCTTTGGGAGCAAGAGAACTCACATGACATTCAGATTGATATAAAAAGACATCAGGTCACATGATCCAGAAAATACTTAAGGAAAAACTCCAGCTGGGAATGCACACTGCAGATCCCCCACTAAGCCAATCAGTGATGGGGTGGTAGATGATGCAACTTTTTCTTTCTTTTTCCCACATACTTCCTTGGTTGGTGAAGAGGCATGAAGTAAAACACCGAGTTGCCGGACTGAGAGAATAGCTGATAAATGAAACTACTGCAGAATCGAAGAGAGTGGGGGTGGGAGGGAGAACAAAGAGAATGTTTAAAGTGAGACCAATACCAATTCTATGCATTTAACTTGCTAAAAGAGGAGATTTCTTGGTCTTCTCTTTTTGTTTGTTTTTGCTCTTTGGTTTTTGTTTGTTTTGAGACAAGGTCTCACATAGCTCAGGCTAGCCTTGAAGCCACAAATCTCCTGCCTCAGCCTCCCAAGTGCCAATATTGCAAAAATAAGATAGGATTTTTCAACCTGGTCACTATTGACATTTGGAATGCAATCTTTGTTGGGAATTGGGGATCCTGGCATATGGAATGTTCCACAGCATCTCTGGCTTCCCCCTCACTAGAGAGAGGCCAATAGAACACCTTCCCACCATGGTCACAACCAAAAACTGTCACAAAACTGCCTCCTGCTGAAAACCATTATGGATTAAGAGCTCATTATCCTGAAATACTGAAAAATTGTAGATTCTAGCCAAACATGGTGTTGTGTGCAATTGTATTTATAGATCAATGTGGGTGGAATAGTGTCAGCCATTTCCAAGCTGTTAGACTAGACTCGACGACCCGCACTCTCTGGCCCCTCCTATTCTATGCAAAAGCACATCTGTGTGAGAATTGTACCGAATCTCACACACGCCAGTGAGTGCCCTGGGGTCTGCCCTCCACAGCGTGTCTCCTACCATAGCAATGAAAGCACCCTTGGCTGTCAAATGCACTAACTTAAAGATGCCCTAGATCTCTCTGGAAAGTTCTGTCCGAAGGTAAGTATTAAACCAAAAACACCTGGCCCCTCTGTTCCTGAAAGGGATCTTCTAACGAAGCTTTAGGAGATCTCAGGCTATGCACAGCCCACTCGCTAACACTTTCACCGACCCAGCTCACTTTCCAAGAGCCACCCCTAAATGATCCCCACTCTTAACTCCCTCGCCCTCACTCCCTTCTTTGGCTGGTTTATCTAACTTTATGATTTACCCCATAAAGTTAGTTAGTCACATGCTTTTTTTTTTTTTAAACCTCTTTGGCTACTGCTGAGCTACTGTCTTCCCCCTAAAGTGCCCCAATTAAAGTTTGTGTTTAATAACGGAAGTTGCCCACGTCTTGACTTCTTTCAGATATGACAATGGATGATGTTCGGGAATACGAGAAAAACATGCATGAACAAACCAACATAAAAGTTTGCAATCAGCACTCCTCCACTGTGGATGACATAGAGGGCCATGCGCAGACCAGTGTATGTAGACAATTCAAAGAGAGTTGCCCACCCTGTGTGAAACAGACAGGGAAACCCACCTGTCACACCCTCAGAGTGCTGGGTCCCGAGCCGCCTGTGAAAACACAGCCTTGCCCAGAGACTGTGGATGAAGATGGCCCCTGAGTCTTTAAGTGGGCTGTGTCAGTCACCTGTGTCTTCCAGATATTTCCATTCTTTCAAGTGGCTTAACTTCATGGCTAACCCGGTGATAAAACCCAGGACACAGAGAGTGGAAACATTTGGTGGAGCCTGTGAGATGACCTGCACCGATCATAAAACAGCATAGGAGTGATAGGGCATATCAGCTGTCAAGTAGATCAAATGCCAAACTCTCGAAGGCGTAGGTAACACTTGTGTTCCATGGAGGGCTTCGCTCGTCGGCTGCTTTAGGCGGCTTAGGCTTCAGAAGGCTTTCTACAACTCTTTCAGGCTGCTTTCCTCAATCAGTTCCTTTTAATCTAGGCTGATCTCAAGACTAAACTGCAGTCCATGCACACACACATGCTGCAAGGTGGAGGGGTGATGAGCCAGGATTTAGGAATGTTGTATTGTACATCTGGTCTGGGACTTAACAAAGGCCTTAGAGAGCCCTAAGTTATTGACAGCCATGGGTTACTGAGAGCTGACTACATGGTATATACCAGAATTTAAATATAGTTATCTCTCAGTCAGTCAAGCTAATGAAGAGGAGGTATAGATGACCAAGGATTAATCACTAAATCATGGGTCTCAGCCTGAGGTGTGATCTCTGAGAACATCTTGAGCTCTATGTCTGCCATGCCCAGGCCCTGAGATAACTTATATGAGATGCTTTAACAATCAAGAACGTAGTTATTACATGACTGGCACTTTTGTTTTTTAAGAAATGAGAATGTAGTGTCTAGAGCAATGTTTCTCAACCTGTGGGTCACAACCCCTTTGAGAGCTGAACAACCCTTTCATAGGGCTGCCTAAGATCATCAACAACAACAAAAAAAATACAGATATTTACATTACGATTCATAACAGTATCAACACTACAGTTATGAAGTAGAAACAAAAATAATGTTATGATTGGGATCACTACAACATAAGGAACTGTATTAAAGGGTCACAGCATCAGGAAGGTTGAGAACCGCTGCTCTAGAGAGATATCCCAGAGCATTTGCTGCTCTCGCAGAGGACCCTGGTTCAGTTCCTAGTACCCATGTCTAGTGGATCGCAACTGCCTGTACCTCCAGGTACGGAGTATCCAATGCCCTCTTCTGTCCTCAGCAGGCACTGCATACACACACACACACACACACACACACACACACACACACACACACACACAC
>CABHPR010149874.1:33464-44116 GCA_902168415.1 Peromyscus melanophrys
ATAATTACAGAACTTGAGAAGTGGCTGTTGTGACAGAGGCTTTAGAATGACGAAGACCTTCGGTAACATTTTGGAAATGTTTAAAGCATGTCTTTTGACTGTGCCTTGCCAGGCTAGTGCACGGCACTGGATGCATGTGACCGCCCGTAAGCCTGAGAGCGCCCCAGCTCTGCCTTCCCCCTACTGCATGCTCTGATTGGGTCTCACAGGAAAATGTTAGAGCAAGATTTGCTGAAGGTTTGCTCCGATTTTGATCAGATGCCTCCCACCACTCCTCTTTCCTGTTCTAAAGATAGGAATGTTCTTTAAGGAAACTGTCCCTGCATTTTCCATTACTTTTGATTACCTTTTCTCTTAGGAATGTCAAACACAGTGCCCATCAACGGCTCTGAGAGTTGCTCGCTATAAACAGGACCAGACAAAGAGAGCTACAGGGGAGGGAGGGACAGGGAATGCTTGAAGGTCACTGAGTACAGCTATTTCCAGGGTGTAAGCCAGGCATGGTGGCTGAGAGCTGAGGCAGGAGGATTGCCTTGAGTTGGAGGCCAGCCTGGGCTATGATGTGAGATGCTCTCTCAGGATGGGGGTGGGGGGAGCTTATAGCTTAAGGCCTTTGCATGTCTTCTTTCTGGTTTTTTTTTTTCATCCTTCTTAGCATTAATCCAGTTTACTGTGCAGGGGAAGATGATAATCCAGGATGACCCCGAGTTCCTGAAAATCCCACATATTCTCTACAAACCGCCCATTGTTGCCATGATTGCAGCATAATGGTTGTCTTTGGAATCTCGTGAAATCGGGGATCATCTATTTTTCACAATCTTAATTTTCGATCATAATGAAAAGATGGTTACAGTGAGAAGCTGTGTGCACCACAGATAAGACTGCATGGACGGGCCAGCGAGATGGCTCAGCAGGGAAAGGCCCTTGCCATACAAGCCTGGTGATCTGAGTTGGATTGCCAGAACCCATGTAACTGTGGAAAGAGAAATGACTCCTCTTGGACCTTCACATATACACACACACACACACACACACACACACACACACACACACACCCTAAAGTTTAAAAATAAAAGTTTTTTTTAATTTATAAATAGTAATAAAACCACATGAGGGCTAGGGATGTAGCTCAGTTGGCAGAGTGCCAGTCGAGCACAAAACCCTGGGCTCCATCCCCAGCACTGCATAAACCAGGGCTGGCATCCCACACCTGCAAACTCAGGACTGGGGAGGGAGAAGCAGGAGGATCAGAAATCCAAAGTCCTCCCCAGCCCCACAGTGAGTCAGAGGACAGCCTAAGGTATCCAAGGGCCTATCTAAAATCGAAAAACAATAACCTTCCTGACTGCTAAAAGGAAATTTAAATTTTCGCCCTGAACATGGAAAAGTTAAGTTGGAAGTAAGCAAAATTAGCGTCCATGGACACAGCAATTAAAAAAAAAAAAAAGGCTCATAGACAATTGAAAGGTTTCAAAGCCTCCAAGGAAGATATTCTGAGTTTAAAAAAAAAAAAAAAAAAAAAAAAATCCAAATTCTGTACTCTGTGTAGTTTCTGCCCCCTGCTGGACATGTCCACTATCACAATGTTTCGGCCACTTGTTAACCAAGCAATTTTTCAAAATTGCTATCCATTTATTAGAGTAAAGATATATCCTGGTTCACTGAAATTTTTTGTAAAGTCCCAATTTCATTTCCAAGCAAATGCTGCTTTTAAAGAACTTAATCTCATTTATTCATTTAAAAGTGGTAAGTTTATAGGCATAATTTTTCTTAAAATAATATAATTTTTGCATTATGTCAACACAGCTGTAAATTTTTAACCTTTGTGAAAACATTTCCCTTTCAGAAAATTTTAATAATTTCATAAGGAAGTGGTTACAGATTTCATTTCATGGAAAATGTTTTTTGAGCCAGGCATGGTGGCACAGGCCTTTAATCCCAGTACTTGGAAGGCAGAGGCAGGCCCATCTCTAAGTTTGAGGCCAGCCTGGTCTACAAAGCGAGTTCCAGGACCACTGGGGCTACATAGAGAAACCCTGTCTCTAAAAACTAAAAAAGAAAAAGATTTTGTTGTTTTGATGTTATAAAACCTAATGGTGGAGCTGAGGGATGTAGCTCAGCGTAGAGCTCCCGCCTGGCATACTCCGGGCCCTGGGTTTGATCCCCCAGGATCAAAGGACTCCTAGTGATTAGCACTGTGTTGTGACTATCCATTCCACATTAAGTGCTGTTGAGGTGTGCGTTTCAGGAAGTCTGAACCCCTGGGGGCCAGGAAGAATGAAACATGGACCTATGTGAGCCAAAGTAGATAAAGAGAGCTTATGGGCCCCACTCTGCTCCAAGGCAAAGCCTTCACTCCAGGCTTGTTTTTGATATTCCCAGGTATCCATTTTCTCTGCTCCCAGTAAGTGAAAAGCACCAAAGGATTCCAGGAATAGCCAGACTGACAGCAATTCATAATAACAATAACAAGGGCCCACAAAATGTCTCAGTGAGTAAAGGTGCTTGCCACCAGCCCGGTGACCTGAATATGATCCCTGGGACCCACAGGGTAGAAGGCAAGAACCAACTCCCAAAAGTTGTCCTCTGACTGCTACATGCCCTCCCCTAACACTAGGTACAGGCAGTTGTGAGCCATCCGGTGTCGGTGCTGGGAATTGAACTCTGGTCCTCTGGAAGAGCAGTATGTGCTCTTAATTGCTGAGCCGTCTCTCTAGTCCCTCTCAATAAAACTTTCAAGCATGTGTTTGAAAACCTGACGCCTAGTACACAGGCATTGTTGACTTACCTGCTGGATACCCAACTATGTTCTTTTTTCCCCTTTAAATAAAGTCTCAATCTTTAAATAATTCTCTCTTTTCATTCTCTTTCTTCTTTCTTTCAAACTGCCTTGGGGTGATCTTATTTTCCTTTTTGGGGAGTAATTATCAGCATTTATTGCTGAATAGCAATAACAACCCTGTGGCCTTTGGGGTACAAAAAGTATGTTCTGAGGATAAAATGCTGAGAGGATCTGAGATTTGCTGTGAACTTAAGAGTAATGATGTCAAGGCCACTGATTGCTTTAATGGCCTTTGTATGGAGGATGTGACCCAGTCTAATCAAAGCCCCATGTACCCACAACGGCCACACACACCTTGCACACGTTTACTGGATCTGGTTCTACACTCCCTCGTTAAATCCTAATTCAGAATACTTAAAATACTAATTGAAGTAGCCGGAGAGATGGCTCAGCAATTAGGAGTTCTTGTAATGAGTGAGAGTGAGGACTGGAATTTAGATCCCAGCATCCAGGTAATAATCCAGGCGCTCCGCAAAGCCTGCAGCTCTAGCTCAGTGGGTGGGGGGTAGAAATAGGATGATGGGGGACAGAAGATGTGAGCGAGAAGATGTGAGCCTCAGCTTCTGGGAAAGACCCTGCCTCAAGGGAATAGGCAAAAGTAATGATGCCCTCTTCTGGCTTGTGTGCCTAGACGTGCGTGTGTGCTCATGTACACACACACACACACACACACATTTCTGCAGTGTACTAATTGGGCTGATGAGATGGTTCACTGAGGAAAGGTAGTTACGGCTGCCAAGCCTAGACAACCTGAGTTTCAGTCCGATGAGCTCAGGACCCAATGTCGGAAGAACTGACTCCTGAAAATCGTCCTCCAACCTCCACTCACGCACCCCACCACACACATCCACAGTCACACAGCAAATAGATACAGAAAATGTATTTCAGTAATTTCTAAATACCAATTGAAGAGTCCTATGGAAAACGTTGGCTTGATGTCCAAAACCAAAAGTATTCTTTTCAGAGATGTGTCTCAGTAACAGAGACAGAAAAAAAAAAAATTGAGGGTTTAGTATTTCAAAGACAATTCGGGTTCATGAGGGGTAGGGGTCCTCCGTGGTAGAGTCCCCAGACTTAGCAATGACCCCATTTGCACGACTGAATGGTAACTGTTTGTTATTCTCTCTGCTTTTCCCTTGAAGACATGACAATGGATGAAGTACGAGAATTCGAACGAGCCACTCAGGAAGCCACCAACAAGAAAATCGGCGTTTTCCCACCCGCCATTTCCATCTCCAGCATCGCCCTGCTGCCTTCCTCCGTGCGCAGCGCCCCATCCAGCGCCCCGTCCACCCCTCTCTCCACAGATGCGCCAGAATTTCTGTCCATTCCCAAAGATCGGCCCCGGAAAAAATCTGCTCCGGAGACACTCACACTTCCGGATCCCGAGAAAAAAACCACCCTGAATTTACCTGGTGTCCACTCTTCTGAAAAGCCATATCGGCCCAAATCAGAGTAACTTCATGTGAACATCCCATTGGGTTTTATATTTTCAGTTGAGGCTTTTTTTTTTTTTTTTTTTTTTTAAGGAGTCCTCTGCTAGAGGAAAAGACTGCCTCCTCACTCAGATGTGTTCTTTGATCTCAGAGTGTGCATGTGGTTAAATAATTTCACTGATAGCAAGAATCCCTGCGTGTGCCACACAGCATCATAGTGAATATGAGATGTAAGACTAGGGGGAAAAAAACAAACAAACCAGGAGGGGCTGAGGACAGAACTTAGCAGCATGAAGCCCTAGGTTCGATCCCTGGCATGGTTAGCTAGACAAGAAGATCAGAAGTTCAGGGTCAACCTCAGTTATATAGAGTTTGAGGTCAGCCTGGGTTATATGAGACCCTGTCTCAAAAACAATCCAACAAAAACCCACAGAATCATCTATAGTTTTATATGTGGGGCAGGAAGGAAACCTTGACTTGGGGGGCCTTGGTCAGTGTGATATGGGCTTCAATGATAAACAGGTCAATAGAAGAAAAAACATGAAGCCGGTTGGTTTGGTGGTTTTTTTTGTTTTTTTGGTTTTTTTTGTAAGATGTGGTAAAATAATGAAATCAATTTCCTCCTATCAAACCTGAAATTCTCAACAACAAAAAAAAAAAGAAAAAAAGAAAGAAAAAATATTCTCAGGTGTCACATGCCTAATTGTTAAATTTTGGACTGCTGACCACCAATACTTGAATTCCAGTTATTATCAATATTCCTGTTTTGATTAGTCTGACTCAGGATTTGGAGCCTAATCAACTCCTTAAATTTTTGAAAATTTTAATGACCAACTTCTAGAGGCTCCAAGTGCAATTAACGATGACTTCTTTATACCTTTTCACAGAATTGAATAAAGATCCCTCTGTTCCCGTCTCTTAGTAACTTCCCCTTTTGTACCCTGGTGGCCTCTCAAATCTTTAGACTTGCCTGGATGACTGTGACCATAGCTGATAGAATGTAGAGTGTTCTGGAAACTGAGAGCCCCAGGTGAGACAAACATCTTCTCTTCAGGTACCAACGAAGCTTGACCTGTGAGCTGCCATCATCCATTACGATTCTCAGAAATTTCAATGAACTAAATAGAATTCATTGACAGTGTCCCACCTGAGGAAGCTCAGGGTGAACTAAGTTACCTGGGATTAACCACTGTCAAAATGTCTGGTGTCTGAACCTTGCAAAAGAGAATCCTCCCCATCTGGTTTATTCTTAGTAACACCCATATGTCCCTGGAAGGGGCTGCCGATCACCAGGTTTTGGAAAATACTATCATTCTCTTACTCCTTCCTTACAATCCAAATACTGGGGTGTAGCTCAATGGTAGAGTTCTTGCCTAGCATGCAGGAGGCCCTGGGCTCAGTCCCCAACACTGCAGAAAGGAAACAGTGCAATTGGCAATGTCTGGGGAACCCAGTAAATACAGCCAAACGGGTGACCTTGTCTCCTTAGTGGACTCACCGACTGACTCCTGTTTGTACAGAGGCATGGTCATAAATGGCCCCTTTGTCTTATTCTCATTGCTGAAAGACATAGAAATGTACGTCAGAGTCCAGACCAACAGCTAGCAAGGTCATTCATCAAAGTGGCAGAAAGAAATCTGTCACCGTTGCACCTCACTGCCTTTAAAGCCACAAAGAAGGCAAGCAGAATGTCACCAATGAACAAGAGGTAGCCGGGGAGCTCCAGGGCCCCTGTCCTAGCTATCCTTCCTGACTGTGACCTCCAACCTCAGGAAAGGAAATGACCCCCAACACAGATCCCAAAGGAAACAAAACAGACCAAGGAGCGTATTCTCCTTCCTTGACACCTCCCAGCCAGTGGACCCTGCCTGCACCCTCTCTTGAGTGCTCCACCCTCTGCAGTGTCTCTCGGGTCCGTGCACTCTCCCAAGGCACAGGTGCTGGCCCCTTGAGCCTAGCACCAAAGTGCTTCGTGTGTCTAGATCATTTCTTTATCCATAGATGGACACTGTGCCCAGTACTCGAAGAAAAGCAATTGCAAATAGCTTTGTGCAACAGCGCCTCTTTCCCTTAAGGTAACAGCACCGTAGTAGGGTACCCTTCTTTGCATGGTCTGGAAGCATGAATCTCACTTGTGGGAAATCCTAACCTTTTCTCGAACCCTTTGGACTTCTCAATGGTTCCCTCTCCATGCAGCTGTACTCAATGAGAATGTCTGGCTTTAACAAGCAAAATTCCACTTTCAGAAGATACGGAGGTAATATATGTATCTGCTCACCGTTTGCAAGCTGAAATGGGGCTGGGGTGGGCTCAGTGGTTCTCATGTAGAACAAATTGATTTTGTGCAGTGGTTAGCCCATCTGGCACCTAGTTTTCCATTAATACCATGCCACTTTCCCTTTTCTATACCAGCTTCTATTGTCAAGGCCAACAATCTGGTTCACCTTGAAAAGCTACTTTCTGATTCCCTTTTTTGTGAGTTTTCTGTCCTTTATAGTCAGCCCAATGCCTTTGACACCTGCTGTGGCGCTAACCCATGATAGTGTCATTCTTAACCAACATGTGTGTGTTCAGTTTTTCTGTCTACATGTCGTTTGCCTGTGTTACAAATATGGAAGGGGTGGGATTCTGGATATTTCATTAGCTGCTTTGAATATTTAATCCAGTCATCACAAAGCATCAGTGACTTCAATATTTTCTAAATCTTGATTTCCAAGTCTCTTTTCGCTTTGTCCTTGTTACATGAATCTGCTATTGTGAGATACAAGCCTGCGATGAATGTGTACATAGAATGTGAATAATTCCTCTGAGGATGGAAACAAAATGGCTGCATGATGGAAATTTGGGAAGACAAAACAATATAGCAGAAACTTGAATTTACTAAGCATGTTTGAGGGGAGAGTAGAACCCTTAACTCAGTGCCTCTGTCTGCCATGTGAAAACCTTCAACTCTGTTCACCAAAATTGTATTATACCTGTATATATATATACATACATACATATAAAAATGCAGTATAGTGAGTCACACACCCCAATTCTAAGTCTCTGGTAGCCAAATTGAAGTGAGTAACCCAGAGGATGATACATGTGTTTACCCCTCTTCATCTCTGACGTTGGTGGATGCTCCTAAAATGGCCATACATGTCTTTACTCTGGGTGGCTTCCCGCTAGGAAATACCCTTGTGCCCTGGGTGGGGCACAGCATCGTCGCTTTGTCTGTGCTTTCCCTGGGTCCAGGAGGTTTGATGGTGTTTTTATTGCATAGGATTTGTCTGAAGCCACCTCTGAAGAACATTGCCTCTCAAGCTGTAGTAAGAGAAAGCAAAAGGACAAGTTGAGCAAGAGAGAAGCTGTGACTTTTTTTTGGTTGTCGCTTTGTTGGTGGATTTGTTTATAAGTCTGCTGTCACAGCTTTGCATCTGTGGGGGACTGTTTTAACTTATTTACAGGTGTGTCAGCCTTGTTTGGGGTGTGGAAATAAGTTAGCTCAATTGTGGATGAATAAACACACACAATGAACACACACACATAATGAACACAAACACATAATGAACACCACACACACACACACACACACACACACACACACACAAAGGCTGTCAAAATGGCTCAGAGGGTCAAAGCACCAAACCTGACAATCTGAGTTCAATCGCCAGGTCTCACATGATTGAAAGAACTAATTCTCATAAGTTGTCCTCTGACACACACACACACACACACACACACACACACACACACATACACACACACAAATAAATAAATAAAATTTTAAGAATAAAATACAAAATCCTCAATAATACCCCCTAAAAGTAATCATGTGGTTTACCATCACAGCCTTTAGTGAACTGTAAACTAGGAGACATCATTGAAAACCCATTTCAATGAAATTTTCAGGACTAACATGTTTATGAGTGCTCTCAAATTTCACTTCCTTTAGTATTTCTTCACTGCTCAGAGGTGACAAAATACCGGATCGCCAACTGGCTTAGATTGATGGGAATTTTCTTTTTGAAAAAGGCCAGGGTAGAGTTGACTATCCTGTCCATCTATAACCAGATAATCCGATGGAGAGTTGACTGTCTAACTGGTTTCCATACATCTCCATACTTTTCCAGTCACCTGACTAGCGGGCTAGACGATGACAGTTGGCCATCTGAGCCATAGTTGTAAAAATTCAAAAACCCTGGCCTGGCCGGTAAAAGTGGACATGAAGAAACTACGTTAAGCTCTTCGTCCTTGGTGTCGACACACAGACGCAAGGTATCTTGGGTTTTTCTGTGCTCCACCTTCAGAGCGGTTGTTTGTGTCTGATATGAACTGCTCAAGCTTCCTGGGACATCGTGCTGTGAGAGAATGTGAATTTGTGGGGAACTTTCCAGACAATGCCCCTTAACTATGACTCCACGCAGTTAACAAATGCTTACAATAAGCCTCCCCACTTTCTTGTCTTTCAAGTTGAAACGTTGTCTGTGGAATTTCAAGACTCCCTTTCGGTTTCACTGTGTCCCTGAGAGAAGAGGTTCTTTTGAGTTGACATTATCCGTCTGCCATGTATGTCCCTTTCCAGTGTGATTTCAGTGTTTACATTTTTTGAGCTGAGACCTGATTGGCTAACTTAGTCAAAATCCCACTGCCACTGCTGAAGGACCAAGTGTTGGGACGCACAGTGTTGCAAGTAAAGAAAAGCGGAAGTGACGCACATCTGTCTGTGTCATTCTATGGCTGTACTGTCGTCTGCGCCCGCCCCCGTTATTTATTATTGTTGATAGCTTACTTTTTCTTACATTCTGTTGTAAATAAAGTACAAAGCAATCTTCTTCCCAAGTGTTGCTTCCTCTTTCTCAACCGGTCTCAAGGGAGTGCTAGCCAACATTAACATGAGGGTCAGTGGGGAAGGAAGAAGCCAATTACTGTACCCAGCTGAATGGCCTGGTGTGCAAGGATACCTCCCCTACTAATGGTCGTGTGGAACTTTATATGCAAGATCCTTGAGAGGAAAAGTCCCAGAGTCCCTAATTTTCCAGCCTAAAAATAACAAAGGAAAAGCTGGGTGGGGGTGGCGCACACTTTTATTCCCAGCACTGGGGAGGCAGAGGCAGGCAGATTTCTGTGAGTTTGAGGTCAGCCTGGTCAACAGACTCCCAGGACAGCCAGGGTTACACAGAGAAACCCTGTCTTGAAAAACAAAAACAAAAGCGAAGGAAATCTATAACCCCATAGGATGAATGCATAAACTCCCTTATCCACCTAGCAGGTACTTGAATATTCATGGAGTTTGAGATCACATAGCCCACAGGAATCCTAGGGAGTGCCAACCAGATCCACTCTATGCCAAGTTAGGGGTGTGTGTGTGTGTGTGTGTGTGTGTGTGTGTGTGTGTGTGTTGGGAATAGAATCCAGCACCACTGGGGATGCCAGGTCAATAGGTCAATACTGAGTTGGACAGACCAACTAGGTCTTTTTGTTGTTTCATTTTGTTTGTTTTTTGAGAGAGGCTCTCTCTATTATGTAGCCCTAGCCATCCTGAAACTCACTCTGTAGACCAGACTGGCCTCGAACTCACAAAGATCCACCTGCCTCTACCTCTTGAGTGCTGGAATTAAAAGGGTGTGCCACTGCCCCAGCTCATTTTTTTTTTAATGACAAAGTCTCATGTATCTCCTTGTACTTGCAATATGGCTGAAGAAGACCTTGAAATTCCAATCTTCCTGCCTCAACCTTCCAAGTTCTGAGATTCAGGTGTGTACTAGCACACACCGTTTATACAGTTGTGTGTGTTTGGAATACGGCCCTAGTTGGGTTACTTTCTTTCCTTAAGGATTTATTTTATTGATGTGTGTTCGTGTGTCTTCAAGAGTGCATCAGATCCCTCAGAACAGGGTTACAGGCATGGCTGCTAGGATCCGAACTTGGGCTCTCATGTTTGAGCAGCAAGCGCTCCTAACCACTGAGCCATTTCTCCAGCCCCACAGCTGGGTCACTTTTTGGAAAGCCAAAGTTGTCCTGCCGTGGTTTCTCGATCTCAGGCAGCCACTGTTGTTTATAGGAGGGTCCTCCGGGATTGTTGAGTGTGGGGACAGAAATGCTTCACTGTCTCTGGTTCATCAATCTTTTTGGAGTTCACACAGAAACACACCCCTTACTCTGTCTTCCAGTTAATCCTGAAAGAAATAATGTCACAGTCTTGGGCTGGCTGGCTGGCTGGCTCAGTGAGTCAGAGTACTTACTGCCAAGTCTAATAACCAGAGTTTAATCCTCCCTAAGACCACACGGCAGAAGGAGAAAATCCACTAAAGTTGTCCTCTGACCTCAACACAGGGGACACAATAAATAAATAAATAAATAAATAAATAAATAAATAAATAAATAAATAA
>CABHPR010149874.1:45733-61505 GCA_902168415.1 Peromyscus melanophrys
ACACACACACACACACACACACACACACACACACACACACACACACATACTTTATTATTAATTGTGTGTGGAAATGTGCACATGTGAGTGCAATACCCTTGAAGGCCAAAAGAGGTTGTGAGCTGCACATGTCGGTACTGCGAACTGCATTCAGGACCTCTGGAAGAGCAGCAAATGCTCTTAACTGCTGAGCCATCTCTCCAGCCCCTCAGCTACCTTTCTCATACAGCTCAGACCCTTCTGCCCAAGGATGGCCTGCCCAAAGTAGGATAGGCCCTCCTACATCAATAAGCAAGCAAGAAAATGCCCCACAGACACATCCATGGGCCAATCTGAAAAAGGCAGTTCTTCAGTTGAGATCCCCTCTTCCCAGATATGTTGAAGTTTGTGGTCAAGCTGATAAATAATAAACTAACCACAGTTAGGAACAGGTCAGTACTTTGCCTCAATGTTCTTGTTCTGTTCCCAGCATGTGAGAAAAAGAAAAAAGATAAAAAAGATAAAGAAAGGAAGAGGAGGAGGAGGCCTGGGGGTGTAGCTTAGTGAGTACAGTGCTTGCCTAGCATGTACAAAGTCTTCGATGCCCACTACCACATAAATCAGGTGTGATGGCACACCTTAGTAATCCTCAAGTTTATTATAATAGAGAGATGAAGAGAAAGATAGGAAAGGGAGAGGCAGAGAGAAAGAGAGGGGAGAGAGAGAGAAAGAGGGCGCATACCTCGTGGGAATAGAGAGAAAGAGAGAGGAAGGGAGGAGTTTTTCCTTAGAATGAGGCTTTTACATCAGGACGCAGGGTGGTGCCAAGGGGTGAGACTTCAAGGGGCGGGTCAGAATATTAACAGCTACCACAATTTAAGGACAAATTTGAAGCAATCTTTAATTAAACACTGGCCAGGTGGATGGACTCTGGCCAGGTCCATTTCTGGGTTTCCAGAAGATGGCCCAGAATCAAGTTTTGCAAGGGCTTAAGAAGAAAACCCATAATTCATTACATCAGGTCCAATCAGGGGCAAGCATACATTCTGACATATTTCCTGATTTATATCATGACGTATCACCACATGTGTTCAAGCACATCTGGTGCAGATGGGTCAAACAAACCTGTGGCTTGTTATCTCCCATAAACATTAGCCTCCAGCATTTCAGGAACTATCTGTCCTTGGGCAAGGGGCTTGCAGATCAGAGGCATTTTTGTTTCAAGGATCTCTAAGGCATAGTAATTAAAACTTAAAATGTAACTGGCTCTCATACTACCTTCTGACCTCCAGATTCACACAGTGGTGTATGTGTGTCCCCACTCCCCCACACTCACATATTAAGTAGATACTTTTTTAAAAATATCAATCACGTGCACCTAAGGCAGACACAAAAGACTTAAGATTATGACTTTATGACTTTCTCTCTCTCTCTCTCTCTCTCTCTCTCTCTCTCTCTCTCTCTCTCTCTCTCTCTCTCTTTTCTTGGTTTTCCGAGACAAGGTTTCTCTATATAACAGTCCTGGATGTCCTGGAACTCACTCTGTAGACCAGGCTGACCTTGAACTTGCGGAGTTCTGCCTGCCTCTGCCTCCTGAGTGTCCGGATTAAAGGCCTGTGCCACCACCACCCAGCTATGACTTCTCTTACCCCAATAAAGTTCTTTGTCTTCAAATGTCCAGTCGGTAGACGCCAACCTGTTTGTACACCTTCCCCCACAGCTGGGGCATCTCCACCCTTAGTGTGCCTGGTGTAACCCACTTGATGGTTGTACTCGGAAGCCAGTTTGATAAAATCTTTGTTACGGAGCCAGCTCCTGAAGGGCCACTCTGGCAAGAATGTCTGTAGCTGAGGATAACCTTGAACTCCTGATCCTCCTGCCTCTACCTCCCCAGTGCTGGGACTATAGTCATATACCACCACGCTTAGGTCTATGCAGTGCTGGTAGTCAAACCTAGTCTTGCCCGGCATGCAGCAGCCGGGCGGCTTCCCCAGTCCTTCCATCTTTCTCCTCCCAGAAAGCATGCCTAGAGTTATAACCTCGTTGTTGAGAACCCCACTCCCCATGCCACCCCCGCCGCAGAGCTTGTTCTGACAGCTCTGTATTAAGCTTGTCCCCAATTTTGCCTTTGGACTGCCGTGTTTAGCCTGACCCCCAGATTTTCTCACTGGGTCTTGTCTTTTTTTTTTTTGACTGACTTCCTAGCATCTTTATTCTTCCTGTCACCTTTGGACAGCATTGCCACACTCAGTGAGTGACATCCACCGCTGCAGCCCCACTAATATAACGGATGGACCTCCTTAAACTTCCCAAAGAGAGTTTAGCCATTATCACTGGAGGAGGTTTGAGGGCAGACGAATCTGGGTGATTTTAAAGTCTTATCCCAAAATAACTTTCCCACTCCCAGGGGATGGTCCCTGTGAGCTGCTGGCAGCTGACTACACACAGGCGACCCTTGAGAATCAAGTTGTGCCGCTCACAAGCAGTTCTGAGAGATTCCAAAGATAGATCATTGCTCTGGGGTGCAGAATGCAGATAAGTCACTCACGGGGCCAGAAGTGTTCACTGCCTTTCCTCTGAACGACCCTTGGAAATTTGGCAAGGTCTCTATTGGTTTGAATTTTTCCACTGTCATCTTGAAGTTATTCTATTCCTTTGCGTTCTGAGGTAATTATTGTATAAAACTGAGGAGATAACATTGCAACATTGTTAGATATTTCAGAATTTATTTATTTTTTATTTTGTGTGTGTGTGCACATGTACACATTTGTGTGTGCGCATGTTCGCATGTGTGTGTGCATGTACGCATTTGTGTGTATGTGCACATGTACACATTTGTGTGTGTGCACACGTATGCATTTGTGTGTATGTGCACACGTACGCATTTGTGTGTGTGCATGTACGCATTTGTGTGTGTGCGCATGTACACATTTGTATGTGAGCATGTACACATTTGTGTGTGCGCATGTACGCATTTGTGTGTGTGCATGTACGCATTTGTGTGTGTGTGCACATGTACGCATTTGGATGCCAGCAGCAGCAGTGAAGCTGCAGATGGTTGTGAGCTGCACACAGAGTACTGGCAACTGAACTCCTCTGTAAGAGCAATAATCGATCTTAACAGCAGAGCCAGTTTTTTTCAAAAAAATTTTTTTTCTTTCTGAGACAAGGTTTCTCTATATAACAGCTCTGGCTGTCCTGGAACTTGCTCTGTAGACCAGGCTGGCCTCGAACTCACAGAGATCTACCTGCCTCTGCCTCCTGAGTGCTGGGATTAAAGGTATACACCACCGCCCAGGCTTTTCAATTATTTTTTAAAGAAAATTGTAATGAGTGTAAATGTTTGTCCACATGCACTTCGGTGCACCACATTTGCCTGGTGCCCACAGAGGTCAGAAGATGTTGGATCCCCTGGAACTGGAGTTATGGATAGTTGTGAGCCCAGCATTACAGATTTCCTTCTTTTAAAGTGTTTATACTTATTTATTTATGTATTGTGCATGCACACATGTACCACAGCAGTGCAAGGAAAACAGGCTACATCTTGCTGGAGTGAGTTCTTTCCTTTCCTGTGGAGGTTCTGGGGATTGAACTCTGGTCATCAGACTTGGTGGCAAGCACCCTCACTCACTGAACCATCTCCACAGGCCCTCTTTCCTTCACAAAAACAGTCACTTCCCTGGGCCCCTGAGCTGCAGATCACTGACTGTTACTGAGCCGAACGCCTAACTCGAGCACAAGGAACTGCACAGAATTGAATACACAAACAATTTTAATTCATCTTGTTTTAAAACGTTCAGTATTCGCCGGGCGTTGGTGGCTCACGCCTGTAATCTCAGCACTCGGGAGGCAGAGCCAGGCGGATCTCTGTGAGTTCGAGGCCAGCCTGGGCTGCCAAGTGAGCTCCAGGAAAGGCGCAAAGCTACACAGAGAAACCCTGTATCGAAAAACCAAAAAAAAAAAAAAAAAAAAAAAAAAACGTTCAGTATTCACAAACACTGAGTTTATCTTGAGAATTTCCACAAAGCCACCACAGTAAATGCCGGTGAGTTGTTTTTATTAGCTGAGAGAAAAATTGAAGTAAATGATCAGAGCCCGCTTTCATTTTAGTATATGTAAGTTATCACGTGGGTGCTCCTGGGGGCTGGAGAGACGGCTCAACAGTAAAGAACACTGGCTGCTCTTCCAGAGGACCCAGGTTCAGTTCCCAGCACCCACATGGCAGCTCACAACTGTCTGTAACTCCAGTTCCAGGAGATCTGACATCTTCTTCTGGCCTCCTCAGGTACCAGGCATACATGTGGACTGTGTCATAAACGTAGGCAAAACACCCATGCACATAAAATGAAAACAAATATTTGTAATGTTTAAGTGCCTTGATTTATTATTATTATTATGATTATTATTATGTTGTTGTTCTGTAACTGTAAAACTCCATGAAACAACTTCCCTATGGGAACATGGAACCTGGAAAACCTTGTTTCATGTTTCCTGAGCCATGGTCACTCAGACCCTAGTGGTCAGGGGGGCACGGTACACAGCAAGCTTCTGCAGGGACTGGAGAGTTAGAGCTGCCAGGCAGTGACAGCGCACACCTTTAACCCCAGCACTCGGGAGGCAGAGGCAGAAGGATCTCTGTGAGTTCCAGGCCAGCCTGGTCTACAGAGTGAGTTCCAGAACAGCCGAGACTACACAGAGAGACCCTGTCTCGAAAAAAAAAAAATTACATTGGTGGTCAGGCGTGATGGTACAAACCTTTAATCCCAGCACTCAGGAGGCAGATGCAGACAGATCTCTGTGAGTTTGAGGCCAGCCTGGTCTACAGAGTCCCAGGATAACCAGAGCTACATAGTGAGACCTGGTCTTTAAAAAAAAAATTAAAAAAAAAAAAGCGAAAGAGGAAAAAGAAACATTGGTGGAACCATCAGAGAGGTGGGTTTTACAACAAGATTGGGGATCCTCTTCTGCAGGGTTCAGATGCTATCTGATATCATTCTTAGCTTTAGGGTTGGTAAAGCTATTTGTCTGCTGAGTTAATAGATTCCATATGATTTTTATCTATTAGTCAAAGGATGTTAGTTCTGACACAGGTGGACACTGAATGGCTATTCAGGGCTAAAGCTAACCCTGAGATAGGTAACTGGCAACATTCCAACCTCTCCACGTCACCGCAGCTCTGGCAGTCAATCAGCCTTTGCAGACACAGCTTCCTTCCAGGAATTCTTGTTCACACATATGTGCTCCACAACAAGGGAGGTGGAAGATGATTGCCATGTGTCCTGCCCAGCCTGGTCTACAGAGTGAATTCCAGGACAGCCAGGGCTACACAGAGAAACCCTGTTTCAAAAAACAAAAAACAAAAAAATAACAAAACAAAACAAAAACCCAGAATATTCTGTACAAGAAAAGCACTGGTCTCATTTCTAACACATAACAAGGGCAAGGTCTAAAATTACCTTCTACTCATTTGAATAGTTTGGAATGTGTTTCCAAATTTTCCAAAACCTGCTTCCTTTGTCCTGGGGTTGGTTTCTGTTGTTGTTGTCTTGTTGACACAGGGTCTTATACAGCCCTGGCTGGCCTCCAACTTACTAGTAACCAAGGACGACCTTTCACTTAGTGTCCCCTGCCACTGCCTCCACTCACTGCCATAACAGGCATGCACCAACAGGCCTGGCTTGGGCAGTGCTGAACACAGACCCAGAGCTCCCTGCGTGCTATGCCGGCACTCTATCAACCAAGCTGTATGCTCAGCCCAAGTCATTTTCAAAGACACCTCCCCCCCCCCAAAAAAAAAAACCCAGGTTCAATTCCCGGCACCCACACCATGGCTCACAAGTGTCTGTAACTCTCCTTCCAGGGGAATCTGCCCTCTTCTGGCCTCTATGGGCACTGCATGCATATAGTATGGAGACATACACACAGACAAAACTCTCATACATGTAAAATGATAAGTAAAATTGTCAGGCGCTGGTGGTGCACGCCTTTAATCCCAGCACTCAGGAGGCAGAGGCAGGTGGATCTCTGAGTTCAAGGCCAGCCTGGTCTAGAGAGTGAGTTCCAGGACAGCCAGGACTACACAGAGAAACCCTGTCTTGAAAACAAAACATAAATAAAATCTCACATGCATATATATATATATATATATTTGAATATATATGAAGATTAATAAGAAGTGTATATACATGAAGTAAGATCTACAAAACCTCCTTCATTTTCATGTATGCCACTTGTGGAAGCAATTCTCTTTTATTCTATGAAGAGAATTAAATAAGGGTACTTAGATCATTAAAAAAATAAAATAAAACCTAGCTAATTTCTAGCTATCCATGGGTCAAGAGCTCTGTACTCATATTTCCTGAGCAACTTGACCTGCTATTGTCTGAATATAAAAATGTCAAGCTTCTCTTTTTTCTGATATTCTAAATCTAATTTACATCAGAAAGATAAGACACCCTCCACACTTGAAGAAGGGCTTTGCAGAAAGAGATGATTCATACACGGTTTAACTTGGAGTGAATAATTTTCCAAGCAAGCCCAAAGCCTCAGTGGAAGCTCTTCGGTGATTCTTTTCTACATATCATCAAGCCAAACAGCCAAGCATGGGGACGCACACCTTTCATCCCAGCACCTAGAGAGGCAGAGGCAGGTGGATCTCAGTGAGTTCCAGGCCAGCCTGGGCTACATAGAGAGTTCCAGGACAGCTGGAAAAAAAAAATCAAGCCAAATGTCCTCAGAGAGGCTTAATAAATATCTGAAAAACCAACTCTTCAAATCTGGATCCATGTACAAATCAATTTTTTATTGCATTTTATTTATTGTGTGTTTGTGTGTGCACACGCACACGCCATGGCACACATGTGGAGGTCAGAAGGACAACGTTCCAGAGTCAGTTCTCTGCTTCCACCACGTGGGACTCAGTTTGTCAGTCTTGGTGGCACGTGCCTTTACCCACTGAGGCATCTCACGGCCCCAAGTCAATTTTTTAAGTGGTTTGAGTGAGAGCTTCTTCCTCCTGGTCTCACAAGAAAAATAAATACATAAAAATAAGTAAATAAAAAATTAGACACTTCAAGTAGAAAAGAAGGTTCAGAAGGAGGAATTCCTCTGTCTCCCAAGGGGAGAGCTCAGCAGCCTTTCTTCCCAGAGGAAACCCTGGAGCCACAGAGGCTCCCTCAGGGAAAGTAAAGACGAAGATGGCTTTAGTTTAAGAAAGTGAAATTTTTTCTGTAAGCTTCCAAGATCACATTTGACAGGCTGCAGTTTGCTTCCCAGACACAGGGCGCTCCTCTTTAACCTCCAGATAAAGAGCGTGGCTTGAGAAGAATGTGCTTGCAAGAATACAGATTTTGAGCCAGGTGTGGGGGTGCACACCTTTAATCCAGCACCCAAGAGACAGAGACAGGCAGATCTCTGTGAGTTCAAAGCCAGTCAGGGCTACTTAGAGAGACCTTGTCTTAAAATAATTTTATATATATATATATATGAATGTCTGCTGACCCCTCCACATGGGAACAGCTTTGAGACTGGATGAGACAAGATAAATCTTGTTGGTTACTGAGTCCTCATGACTTACTATATTATAGTTTGGATATGCAGTCCAAATGGACTTATAAAGTTGACAGATGCCTTTTACCTACTCAAACATAAAACAAAAAAATCATCTTTAGCTGACTTGTTCATACCACACATTTCATAATTGTGTTAATGCAGATATTTATGTTACCTTTAAAAGTTTGTGTGTTTTCAGAGAAAAGGGACCTATGGTGATATTTTATTTGTACTGAAATGTGATTTTATTTGTATGTTAATAAATAAAGTTGCCTGGGGATCAGAGCTAATAGCAAGCCATAGCAGAAGTCTGGCAGTGGTAGCACACGCCCTTAATCCTGATCACAATACAGGCAGATCTCTGTGTGTTCAAGGATACCACCAGCATTGAGACACACGCCTTTAATCTCAATACCAACCATAGAAGATCTGGAGGTCTGTATAGATGGGCAGTGACGAGGTCATGTGGTTGGGTTTACAACCAATGAGAAGACAGAAAAGAAAGTCTATAAGAAGACAGACACACAGGAATTAGTTCTCTGGCTGAGGAGGACAGCAGTGGCAGTGAAGGGTAAGGTTTTTAGCTCTTAGCTATTGCTCTGACCTCTTGGGCATTTAACTCTGCAATTGGCTCTGTGTTGCTTATTTAAAAAGACGGTTACATCTACATTTGGCACCCAATGAAGGTAGATTAATGAACCTACTTTTAAAGAGCAACAACTTGTTTGAAATGTTTTACATTGGTATAGATTTTAGTTTATTGATACAAGTTTAAACTTAATTTTGTTATACTGTATATATATTTCTATTCTCGTTTGAGATATTGTGTTTATGTAACTCATTTAGATAGTAATGAATAATTAAGAAAACAGATTAATAATTAGTCTTCTATGATAGTCAAACTTGTAACATGTTAGTTAAGTTTTCTAGGTATACATAGATATATTTCAGATAGACAGGTAATCTTCAAACACTTCAAAGACCTACAGAATATAGCATTTAAAATGTTTTAAAAATTTAGACTTTCTGGACAATGAGACATGTCTGCTCCTGGCAGCATCGATTTACTTCAGAGAGGAGAATGGGCATCGAAGACACTCCATATGGAGTTTATCTTCACCTTGGCAAAAGTAGCCATTTGGGCAAGAAACTGTTCTTGCCTGGATTGCTTGATCTACTGGACATGCAGTACCCATAGGAAGGTGACCACTGAACTTTGCTTGGCAAAATGGTCCTTCAGGCTCCTGCTTCGCAGAGGAAACTGCCAAACATTCTACAGGACACTGAGAAAAGTAACTGAGAGACTCTAGGCCTGTGGGCTGAAGACAGATGACCCAAGTTTACAGAAGAACTTTGGATAACTGTCCAGGCTACCAGCTGTCTCTGTCTACTCTTGCAAGACTCCCGAAAGTTGCTTGCATCCTTCTTCCATTTCTCAGGTAGTATTTATCCTTCTGAGGGCTTTGATGCAGTTGAAGACTAGAGATAGTTATAATTTTCCTTGGTTATGATAAAAGATAAGTTAGATATAAAACCTTAGACTCACAAATATAGGATAGATAGGGTATCTTCTTTAATTTTGCCAAATACAAATAGACTAGATATTATAAATAGACTAAGTATTGTAACTGTAATTCTTGCTTGATAATTGTTTTGTTATATGTAATTTTACTATGTGAAAGTTAAAACCTTCCTTTTTGAAAAAAAAAAAAAGAAAAGGGGAAGTGCTGTGGATATCGCTCTGTATAAATAAAATGCTGATTGGCCAGTAGCCAGGCAGGAAGTATAGGCGGGACAAGCAGAGAAGAGAATTCTGGGAAGTGGAAGGCTGAGGCAGGGAGATGCTGCCAGCTGCCACCATGACAAGCAACATGTAAAAGATACCAGTAAGCCACAAGCCATGTGGCAACTTATAGATTAGTAGAAATGGGTTAATTTAAGATATAAGAACAGTTAGCAAGAAGCCTGCCATGGTCATACAGTTTGTAAGCAATATAAGTCTCTGTGTTTACTTGGTTGGGTCTGAGCAGCTGTGGGACTGGCTGGTGACAGAGATTTGTCCTGTCTGTGGGCCAGGCAGGAAAACTCTAGCTACAGGGACCAGACACCAATAAAGACACCCAGGTGATCCAGTATCTGCTAATGCCTCTGTTGCAGTTTCCTCAAAATTCTACATTCAAAATAACTTCAAAGCTGCTAGCTGAGATGGTCCAACTTCACAGACTACTCCAGCCAGGACTTCAGATAAGCTCTACACTTTCCCATCACACAGAGACTAAATAAAAAAATAATACAGATAGCTCTCCTAGGACTTGACCATTATCTCAATTTTGTAGGGTCCTCTAAAGATGCCATCACCCTCAAACAAGAGGAAGCAGTCTAGAGGACATGATGTCCTGCTGTGGGATGTTCTTTATGTCAAATGTGTTGCACTGATTGGTTAATAAATAAAACACTGATTGGCCAGTAGCCAGGCAGGAAGTATAGGTGAGACAAGCAGAGAAGAGAATTGGGGGAAGTGGAAGGCAGAGGCAGAGACACACTGCCAGCCGCCATCATGACAAGGAAGATGTAAGGTACCGATAAGCCACGAGCCACATGGCAAAGTATAGATTAATAGAAATGGGTTAATTTAAGATAAAAGAACGGTTAACAAGAAGCCTGAGCCATTAGGCCAAACAGTTTAAATAATATAAGCATCTGTGTGTTTATTTTATAAGTGGGCTGTCGGACTGCCAGGGCTTGGCAGGACCTTGAGAGAAAACTCTCCAGCTACAAAGTCCACATTCCCAAGAGATGGGGTGAATGGTTTTTAGTCATACGGTGGTTTATGAATGTTTCTCATCATTTAGGGGGCTGGTTGCAAGTGGTTACTGGTCATGGTCAGGGAAAAAACTAAACAAAGTAGGTTAGTTTCAGGGATCTCTTTCTGAAAAGAAAGAAAAGGAGAGAGATAAAAATGATAGGATAGCCGGGCGGTGGTGGCACATGCCTTTAATCCCAGCACTCGGGAGGCAGAGCCAGGCCGATCTCTGTGAGTTCGAGGCCAGCCTGGGCTACCAAGTGAGTTCCAGGAAAGGCGCAAAGCTACACAGAGAAACTCTGTCTCGAAAAACCAAAAAAAATAAAAAATAAAAAATAAATGATAGGATAAATGGGTATATTGTTGAATCTACTTTTAAATTAAAAAAGAAACTACTAGTCTCAAATATTTTACATTGGTATGGATTTCTGCATATTGATACAAATTTAAGGGTTTTTTTGTTTTAACATACTATATATATGCTTCTACTCTTGTTTAAGGTATTGTACCTATGCATCTCATTTAAAATGTAATGTATAATTAAGAAATGTAGGTTAGTAGTTAGTTATCTATAATAATCAAACTTATAGTCATGTTAGGTATGTTTTCAAGATTAAACAGATATATTTTAGACAGATAGCTGGCATTCAAAGATCTACAGAATATGGCATTTAAGATTTTGTTTCTTTTAATTTATATAATTTTTTTATTTATGTTCATTGGTAGTTTTCTGTATGTGTGTCTGTGTAAGGGTGTCAGAAGAGCTGGAACTAGTTACAGACAAGTGTGAGCTGCCATGTGGGTGCTGGGAACCCAGGTCCTCTGGAAGAGCAACCAGTGCTTTTAACTGCTGAGCTATCTCTCCAGCCCCCATTTAAGATGCTTTAATAACATAAGGCTTTTCATGGCAGTGAGACATGTCTGCTCCTGGCACCACCAATTTACTGCAAAAAAAGGATAATGGGCATTGAAGAACCTCCATACAGAGTTTGCTTTCAATATGGCAAAGCTAGCCATTGGGTAAGAAACTGCCCTTGCCTTGACTGCTGACAGCATACTGTCCAAATTGGATAAGCAGTTTACAAAGGAGACGAATGCTAAACTTTGCCAAACAAGGTAGGACAATCCTTCAAAATTCCTGCTTCACAGAAAAGTCTGTCAGATATTCTAAGCCTATAGGCCAAAGATGGATGCCCCAGCACTACAGAGGAACCTTGGGTGACTGTCCAGGCAGCCAGCTGTTTCTGTCATTTCTATATTTTGGATGTTGCTTGCCCTGCATTTCCTGTTTACTGAGATAATATTATATCCTTCTTCAGTCTTTGATGAGGTTGAAGACTAGTTATAGTTGCAGTTTTTCTTGTTACCAAATTCAGAAAAGAAACTCACAAAAGAGGTGTAAAGTGTATAAGATTGAGAGACACAAAAGTTTAGGTTGTTTATCTAAGAAAATGTTTTAAAGTCTAAAAAGGTTTTTTTAGGATGGTAATACAAGTTATGATAGAAAGTGGTTTAGGTATAAAACTTTGGACTCATCAAGATAGAATAGATAATAGAATAATTTCTCCAAATTTGCCAAATACAAATGAACTAGATATTGTAAATGTAATTCTTACCTGGAAATTGTTCTTATTATATATAGTTTTACTATGTTAGAGTTGAAACATTTCCTTTTTATTTAGACAATACCTGATAACTGTTCTTATTGTATACAGTTTTACTGTGTTCAGAGTTAAAACCTTTCCTTTTTAATTAGACAAAAAGGGGAAATGTTGCAGAATATTTGTTTACACTGTAAAAACGTGTTTCTGCCTAAGGCACCTTCTGATTGGTTTAACAAAGAGCTAAATGGCCAATAGCTAGGCAAGAGAGACTAGGCGGGACTTCTGGGCAGAGAGAGAGAGAAACTAGGAGAAGGAATATAGGTGCACAGATTTGCCAGAGAGACACGGAGGAAACAGGAGGTGTGGGGTGGAAGAAAGGTAAAGCCATGTGGCAGAACACAAATTAATATAAATGGGTTAATTTCAGTTATAAGAGCTATTGAGAATAAGCCTAGGCTAAGGCCGAGCTTTCACGATTAATAATAAGTCTCCATGTCATTATTTGTGAGCTGGCAGCTCGAAGAAAAATCCGACTGCAGGAAGCAGTAGACTTCCAGCTCTCAAGGCTTGGAGCATAAGTCTAGGGGCCTGCCAGTTCAGCCCCACACTATGGCCACTCAAGGTCCCAGGACTGCCAGATGTGGAGGAGCTTTTCCTTGTCTGCCCACGATTCCTATGCAGGTGAACAAAAGGACCCGAGCCAGCTGTTGGTAACCGTTTGGAAGACCAGAGAACACTCGATGAGAGATGAGCTGAGGAAGAGTGCTAGAGGCTGAATCTCTGCTGAGCTCTTGGGACTTAGCAAATAAAACTACAGCATAATAAGGCCACTTTAATTCAAGACACATAGTGAAAGATTACATAGGATATATTTATAAATTTAAAAAAAATTATTCGGCCGGGCGATGGTGGCGCACGCCTGTAATCCCAGCACTCAGGAGGCAGAGGCAGGTGGATCTCTGTGAGTTCGAGGCCAGCCTGGACTACAGAGTGAGTTCCAGGAAAGGCGCAAAGCTACACAGAGAAACCCTGTCTCGAAAAAACCAAAAAAAAAAATTATTCATCATCTGAAATCCAAATGTAAGTGGATAGCTTATATTTATTTGGCAACCCTTCTTATAGCTCAAGATAAGGATTTGACTGTGCTCATCCTGACAACAAGGTATTAAAGAGTCATAAGCAGGAAGTTCAGAATCTGACTAGAGATCGACACACAACCTGATTAGAATTTTGCAAAGATCCTACTGCCTACAGGGTTGCCCAAGAGTGCACAAAGAAGCAGGGAGCCCAGAAAGCAGTTGTCAGGGTCCAAGTTAAAGAAGGGGCTTGGGGCCAGCAAAATGGCTAGACAGGTAAAGGAGCTTACCACCAAGACAGACAGCCTGAGTTTGATCCCTTGAACCCACTGGGTGGAAGGAGAGAACTGACTTCCACGAGTTATCCTCTGGACTCCATCCATACACACATCATCGCACAAGCATGCCCATACACACACACACACACGCACACACAAAATAAATAGATAAATGTAATAAAACAAGAGAAGGAAGAGGAGGAAAATCCAACTTGGGCTACATGGATTGAAGATATAATATGGTGCAAAAAGCCACACACAAAAGGACAAAGATGCAATTCTACTTAACGGGAAGGATTTACAGGATTGGAAGTCACAGAGACAGGAAGTAGTAGGGTGGGTTCCAGGGGCTAAGAGAGGAAGAAGAGAAGTGAGGGCTTACCATGTTTGAGAAGACAAACACGTACTGGAACTAGATGGTGGCTACAAAAATATGTAAATGTAGTGAATGCCACAGAATTGCACCTCAAAAAATGATTAAAATGCTTTGTCATTTTTTTTTTCTTTATTAAGAAATTTTCTACTCACTCCACATGCTAGCCACAGACCCCTCCTCCCCCCTCCTCCCATTCCCCAGCCCTCTTTCCCAAGCCACCCCGCATCCCCAGATCCCCCAAATCGAGGTCTCCCATGGGGAGTGTCATGTTATGTTTATGTCTTAGCTAGGGTTTATTGTTGCTGTGAAGAGACACCATGACAACAGCAACTCTTACAAAGGAAACATTTAATGGAGGGTGGCACACTTACAGTTCAGAGGTTCAGTCCGTTATCGTCATGACAGGGAGCATGGCGGCGTGAAGGCAGAGGTGGTACTGGAGCTGAGAGTGCTACATCTTACAGACAACAGGAAGTCAACTGACTGTCACATTGAGGGAAGCTTGAGCAAGAGACCTCAAAGCCCGCCCTCACAGTGATAAACTTCTTCCAACAAGGCCACACACCTCCTAACAGTGCTACTCCCTTTGGGGCCCATATTTTCTTTCAAATCACCACAGTTTATTTTATCATTGTAAGAAATTTCTAGATACAGCCATGGGGTTTTGGCATCTTTGGTAAGACCTTAGCATTAGCAAAAGGCACATCCCATAGTATGATGTAAGATCTTAGATTCTTCTCCTCTCTCCGATTCGTTTTTTTTTTTTTTTTTTTTTTTTGGTTTTTCGAGACAGGGTTTCTCTGTGTAGCTTTGGCACCTTTCCTGGAACTCACTCTGTAGCCCAGGCTGGCCTTGAACTCACAGAGATCTGCCTGCCTCTGCCTCCCAAGTGCTGGGATTAAAGGCGTGAGCCACCACCGCCCGGCTTCTCCAATTCTTCCTGCATAGAAACTATCTTCAGAGATGCTTGCCTGAATTCTAACAGTATTCCATTCCTTGCTGTGGTCTGAACATTTGCTTTCACAGTGTGGTGAGATGTTAAAGCTAAAAAGCACACCTCAGACATCTTACACCTTTGTTTAAGAACCACCATGTTTCAAGTAATACAGTCAGCAGCATCTGTACCCTTGGCACAATGGTTCCTATATAAATATTCTTTAATGGGGCTGGAGAGCTGACTCAGCAGTTAAGAGTGCTTGTTGCTCTTGCAGAAGACCCGGGTTCAATTTCTAGCACCCCATGGTGGCTAACAGCCATCTGTAACTCCAGTTCTAGGGGATCTGTCATGCTCTTCTGGCCTCTGAGAGTACCAAACACTTACTTGGTGAAAAGACATACATGCAGACAAAACATCCACATACACCAAGTAAAAAATACTTTCTTTTTTAACGCCTATTTTTTTCTTTTTTTCTTTTTTTTTTTTTGAGACAGGGTTTCTCCTTGTAGCCCTGGCTGTTGAGGAACTCACTCAGTAAACCAGATTCACAGAGCTCGACCTGCCTCTGCCTGCTTTCCAAGTGCTGGAATTAAAGGCATATGCCACCACCACCCAGCAAAAACTGCAACTTTTAAAAAGAAATAAAATATTTCCTCAAGCCAAGTGTGAAGGCACACAACTCTTATCCCAGCACCTGGGAGAATGAGTCGGGAAGATGAAGGCTAGCCTGGGACTACATAAGGAGCTCTAGACCATCTTGGTTAAGTACCAAGATTTGGTATCAAAACTAAAACAAAAAACAAAAAAAACAAAACAAACAAAAAAACCAAGGGCCTAATGATACAGACTACTAGGTAAGCTCCAGGCCAGCCTGAGCTACAGAACACCCTATTTCAAAAAAACAAAACAGAAACAGTGTATTATGTATGTATTTATGTGTATATACATATGCATACATTGTTAACGATTTGCTCTATCTGAAATAGCACCTCTGAATATGCCCTAAAAGGGAGGGAGAATGCAGGATGCTCCAGGAACTCAGGAAGTAAACAAAACTTAGAAGTCTAAGCAAGCTGAAACCTGTAAGATTCACAAGCCATCCCAGAGTTACACAAGCAGCAAACTGACCCGCCTAGCTGCCTGTCAGAGAGGCAGGGAGAAACTTTTG
>CABHPR010149875.1:0-26034 GCA_902168415.1 Peromyscus melanophrys
TCTGGTGATAGGATGGCCAAACACCCTAATTGTCGTGCTAGAAACCCGAACCAATGACTGAGGGAACTGGATGCAGATATCCACGGTCAGGCCCCGGGTGGAGCTCCGGGAGTCCAATTGGCGAGAAGGAGGAGGGTTTATGTGAGCAAGAGTTGTTGGGACCAGGGATGGATGGAATACAGAGACAAGTGGCCAAACGAATGGAAACACATGAACTGTGAACCAATGGCTGAGGGGCCCCCAACTGGATCAGGCCCTCTGAATGGGTGAGACAGTTGATTGGCTTGACCTGTTTGGGAGGCATCCAGGCAGTTGGACCGGGTCCTGTGCTCAGTGCATGAATTAGCTGTTTGAAACCTGGGGCTTAGCAGAGACGCTTGGCTCAGCCTGGGAGGAGGGGACTAGACCTACCTGGGCTGAGTCCACCAGGTTGATCTCAATCCTCGGGGGAGTCTTTGCCCTGGAGGAGATGGAAATGGGGGGTGGGGGGGGACGGGGCGGGAGGGGGGAGAACGGGGGAATCTATGGCTGATATGTAAAGTTGAATTATATTGTAAAATAAAATAAAATAAATTTTAAAAAAACTAACTATACTAACAGGTTATTATAATTCCATCCATCTTTTCACTAATTAACTTCTCCTGATATTTAGACAGAGAGTGCTGTGTAAGGTAACTTTTCTCTTTGCTCATCAAATCGCTCCTGAGTCCTAACTACTCATCTGCAGTCAGAATGCTTCATCCAGTGCCAGATTTGTCCACTCTGACATGAGGATTGGAACCTTACAACTTTAAATGAGGCTGACAGTCAAGAGGACACTCCATTTACCAACAGTCTGTTATGGAGCCAAAGCCTACCAAATTGTGTCAACTTGGTCCTGAACACTTGAAATTATAGTGGAAATTAAATCAAGATTTTATTTTCTAGCTTATAGTTTATATTTTTGCCACGATCAAGTTCCTACTATATGAAACAGTACTAACTCCAGATTTTATAGTTACATAGGAAGTTGATCTCAATATATATATACCTTATGTACACTGAAAAACAAGAATTTACCAGTGATTATCATATGTTTATGTTGGTGCCTGGTTAGACTTTAACTTAACAGTTGGTTTCATATTTCAATATATGTTAACAAGGAGGAAGAAAAATAAAGGATATATTTGAATATTTTAAAATTTGGCAACATTTCCTTCTGCTTTGGGGACATACCATGTAGAATCATGTTAATGATACAACTTCAAATATTACAGCTCATTAGGTTTTTATGGGCTGAAATATACTTCGTGACTTAAATTCTCACAGGATAAGTTCTTCAGATATCATAGTGCAGTAACATTAAAGAATGGGCTATGGCCATAGTCACATGGTCACACACAAATAAGAGAGGCAATTTTTAGACAAGCAAAACCCATATTGTTCTGAGATGTTCTTGTATCTGAAATTATGAAAGTTTTAGATTCTAAGAAATGCAGGTTTAATATTTCTACAAATTGTATGAGTTTGGACTTAATTTATCCTCTTGGCTATCGTATAATCATTTATATTACAAATATAATATAAACTCTACCAATCTCAAGTTATTGGGTGCCTCCATAAGACATGAGTATTACAAGAGCAAGGATTTTGACTGTCCTGGTCATGACAGGACATTGCAGGGGTTAGTACAGTATAAGCAGTAGGTTTTAGTTTTCATTCTATTGAATAAATGAAGCCACATGTGATTAGCATATAGCTTATTCAATAAGTATGTCTATTAATATTAGGCACATACCTTCCTTCATTCCCCACATGATTGGGTTTCCTTTTGCTTTTAGAAATACTGGTATCAGACCTTGAATTACTATGATATATATTCCTATTTCCTGCATTGCTTTCCAAATTAATATGAAGGATATGTATGCACTTACATGCATTAAAATAATACTATGCAGCCGGGCGGTGGTGGCGCATGCCTTTAATCCCAGCACTCGGGAGGCAGAGCCAGGCAGATCTCTGTGAGTTCGAGGCCAGCCTGGGTTATCAAGTGAGTTCCAGGAAAGGCGCAAAGCTACACAGAGAAACCCTGTCTCAAAAAACCAAAAAAAAAAAAAAATACTATGCAATCTAATCTGTTAGCCTTGAGGTTTCAGAGATGTGGAACAGTAGAAACTCCTCGTATTTTATTGTAATGTCTAACCATGTATAGGGGGTAGATGAAGGCTGTGCTTCAGACTCCTTTACTATCCAAGCTGATTTTCCTTCTCTGTGTCGGCTCTCCTGTTCATGTCACAGTCTTCTCTATCCTCCCAGTGCCTAGAGAAGATACATGTAAAAATCCACTACTTTCCATGTCCTATATTTAGCACATGGTCACACCTAACTCTAAAAGGGGTTAGGAAATATACTCAAGCTATGTGGAAAGAAAGAAGAACCAGGTTGGTGAACAACTGGTTACTGTCTATCACAACTTGTCCTTGTGGTGATCCATTGTCTATTATTTCTCCTTGCACACTTGCTTACAATAACTATACTTCTAACACTGGCATCAAGAAACATGGAAGGCAATCTGAATGACAGGTTGCTCTGTCCATAAAGCACTTACAAAATTAAAGAATGTATGAAACTAAAGAAAATTTACTTTCTCCCCCTAAGTACCCAATATAGAATGATAGAACAATATGGAAATTGCAATTAAATCTCTTAAGAAGGAGACAGGGAACCCAAAGTAGCCACTAGTCTCCATAACTTCTGCTAATTCTGCTCAGCAGGAATTTTGTAGCTCTTTGCCCTGAGACAACTGAAAGCTTTTTAACTACCCTCTAGTCTTAAATTCTGAAACTGTCTCCTTATTCATCACCATCTGTAGACCTAAGTATTGGGAAATATCCCTCAAAGAATGGCTCAGAATTCAGAGCCAAGTTCCTACTTAAACAAGCTCAGGAGTTTGAGAATTATGCTGAAATCCAAACAAATCAAGACGTTTAATTTGGACTGTAGATGTGTGTGTGTATTCTTGCACATGTGTTACAGTTCTCTCAATATGTACAGTTAACTTCTGGTCTCAGTCAATAGTTACGAATGTGCCAGGAACTACACCTAATGCTTTCTTTGATGTAATCGTCTTTGTTTTATTTCTTT
Source organism: Peromyscus melanophrys (assembly GCA_902168415.1). Classification (NCBI taxonomy): domain Eukaryota; kingdom Metazoa; phylum Chordata; class Mammalia; order Rodentia; family Cricetidae; genus Peromyscus; species Peromyscus melanophrys. The sequence goes on from CABHPR010149875.1 coordinate 3,124, forward strand.
GATCCCTTGCCTTGATGTCCTCATTCTCAATGTAATGGACTAATTTGAGGTCATCTGGAGAACTACTTGAGGGGAATATAATGCTCGTAGCTGATCTTTTTTTTTTTTTTCTTTTCCCTATACTTCAGAGTATCTTTGTTCAGCTGAGGAGTTCCATTGTAGCTGGAAACATTTCATCTTTTATTCTGAACACTTTACCTCTCGTAATAGATAGGTTTTTTTCTAAGCTGTGTGGCCTATATTCTCTCAACTTCAGTAGTATCTTTGATCTCGGAAGGGTTTTTTAACTGAACACATTTACCCATGAATCTCATGGGCATATATATCCCTTCACTTTCTAACCACTGTCCCTCAAGCTACAGGCAATCAGTCTGGATCCAGTTAACTAGATATTTTGCAATGCATGATATAGATTTCCCATGTAGAGCTTACAGTATGAGGACTTTCATAGCTTGACTTTATAAATGATTACTTATTAAGGTACTATGATAGAAGTTAATAATAACATCTTAGTTATTTAACACAAGATAAAAATACTTCTTGTCCTCATAATATTCCATTGGTGGAAGGGAGCTACTTCAGCCAGAGACCTCCTTCTTTCCAAATGTGAGGCTGCTACACTCTAGGGTTTTCTTGTTTATTTGTTTGTTTGTTTGTTGTTGTTGTTTGTGTGTGTATGCATATTTGTATGTAGGGGTAATTGTTGGAGTTCGAACCCAGAACCTTGTGAATTCTAGGGAAGAAATATTCTAACACCAAGCAGTACTCTTAGCCCAGGAATTCTACTTAATATACAGTGAAGAATATGCAAAAGGGATGGTCATTAAGAAAATTATGCTGGGTGAAGCTTGGACAGCTTGGACTAACTGTTCCAGTATTCCAGAATTCAGAATCTTTCTGGATACACCTCACTGTAATGCACCTTCGGGAAAGTCATCTAGCTGTGTGCTCAAAGGAAAACAGCAACAGCCCAGTTTGGTTAAAAGCAGCTATTCTCTCCCACCACAGTGAGTCTAACACTTGGTTACCGCTTTATGTGATTTGAATTTTGACAGGAAAGCATTGGGATAAATGTGACTGACCATATGGCCGTCAGTCTAATAACGATTTTTGAAGGTCTGTGGAAAAAAGTACAGTCATTATAAGAGTAAAGAAAAACTTCTGTTCAATTATTACTTTTACCAGAAAGTAGAGCCGAGCGTTGTTTTCTCAACTCAACTTAATTTCTATCTGAAACAATTTATTATTTTGTTATTTCAGTATATTCTTGGCTGTTGCCAATCTACAACACCAAAGAGGCAGAGAAATGAAAAACATCCAGTTCTCTGTTGTTGGCACAATGCCTGCGAAATTGATTGGTAGGGTGGTCTTTAAGTAATATTGGCAAAAGTTAGACAGGAAATAATACCTTAACACCAATTATATTAACATTTCTCAATGTTAATGTCAAATCTCAAGTGTTGAATTCAGTAAGTCAACTTATTCTAAAACACCAAAACATTGTTATACATTTCCAATTTGCCCTGAAAGCTCTTTAATGCAATTTATATCGAACCCAGACATTTTTAGAAATTTGCTTTTATAATTGACATGCCCATTGGTAAAGTCTAAATCTTACAAATCGTTAAGTCCCAGCACATAAGGTTTCATAACTCAGAGTTTAAACAGCTGTGGAGTACATGCGTGGTTTGCCTATCTCTGTAGGTTTTGCATCTCTTATGTTCTGAATGTGTACAGACTTTGTTTTCTTGACATTATTTCCTACATAATATAGTATAACTATTAGTTTACTGCTTATATAAGATTCAGGTTTATAAATAATCCAGAGATGGTTCCTGCCTACAGGAGGATTTACATAGGTTATATGTAAATACCACTCCATTTTATGTAAGACATGTTAACATTTATGGGCTTTAGTGTCTTAGAATGTGAGGGAGATTAGCTCCAGGATGCCTGCAGAGGAACTAGTCTCCCAGGGATATGGAGAAACAACTACATTTATTTATGTATTTTAAAAGATAATCGTTTTTAAATAAAACAAATAGAGATTTAGAATATCTAAGCTCTCTGACCAGACTGAGCAAAGAGCTTGCTGAGTTCGAGGTTATATAGTAAGACGCGGTCTCAAACACAGAAAAAGGAAGGAAAGAAGGAAAGAAGGAAGGAAGGGAGAAGGGGAGGGAGGGGAGGAAGAAAGACAGGTTGAGACTTACTTCATCGGTGCAGGTACTGGTTTGTGTCACAGTTTAGATGATTATCAACGTGAAGTGAAAAGACACACCCAGCTCCTAGTTCCACAATAAAGTTGGCATTTCCATAAGAGCCTAACACTAAAGACACGGATCTGCTTACTGAGAAACAACTAGTTCCTGGCATATGCTCTCACTGTAGCAACTGTGAAGTTGAATGGACGTGAATCACTTCTCAGATACTGGCTACCTCTGCAGGACTGTGACCTGCAAGTCAGGGGAAACAGAAAAGAGAGCCCTGAGGGTCTCAGTCTTCTGGGAAGAAAGTTCTTATTCTGAGAAGGAAGAGAAACCCAGGGGGTTGGAAGTCTTGCGGAGGAGAGACAGCACAGTGGAGGGAAACAGACTGGAATTCAGAGCAGAGTGCTGGAGACAAGTGAGCAACACTGAGAGCAAGCTACAGAAACTCCCAGGAGAACCCTCTGGAGTCTTCTACTAATTACCATACCCATCTGTACACAAGGTGCCACATTGAGGCCAGGAAAAGAAGAATTTCTAGGAAACAAGCTGAACAACTTTCTAAGTTTCCAAAGACACAGGCAATTTGAGTATTTTGCCCAGTCTGGGTAAAGAGATATACTAAATACTTGGAGAAGGAGATTAAAAGCCCAAATCATTTTTTTTTTCTTTCGAGACAGGGTTTCTCTGTGTAACAGTCCTAGCTGTCCCGGAACTCACTCTGTAGACCAGGCTGGCCTGGAACTCACAGAGATTTGTCTGCCTCTGCCACCTAAGTGCTGTGTTTAAAGGCATGCACCACCACCGCCTGGCTCCCAAATAATTTCTTAAAAGAAAGCATGAATTAGCCAGGCGGTGGTGGTGCACGCCTTTAATCCCAGCACTCGGGAGGCAGAGGCAGGTGGATCTCTGTGAGTTCGAGGCCAGCCTGGTCTACAAAGCGAGTTCCAGGAAAGGCGCAAAGCTACACAGAGAAACCCTGTCTCGAAAAACAAAACAAAACAAAACAAAACAAAAAGAAAGAAAGCATGAATTAACATGGAATGAAACCTGTTTCTATTCATACAAACATTCAGCTTTACAAGTTAACCTGTAAAACTGATGTCAGTGTCCTGTAAAGGAGCAGGAAAAAAATGACCTGTAGGGAGCAGATAAGACGGTTGCTTGGAACTTCAGCTAGGTGTTCAGAGCAGTGTTAGGACTGCTGGTACGGTTTCATTTACTAATAGAGCTTCATCTGTCCGCACCTTCCTCATGTCATTTTTAGTTGGTAGTTGGCTCTCTGCTTGTAAAATACATTATTTCACATATCATAATAAACTAAATTCAAGTAGTTTCAATGTTTAAAGTTTAAGATAATCAGATGTGGAATATAATTTTTTTTGTCCACATAGTCTTCCCAGGAAAGAATGAAATATGCAAATACAGGTTTAGGAGGGCTGAAGATATAACAATGATATAGAGCTCTTGTCTATCAAGCCCAAGGATGAAGATTCAAAGCTCAACACTGCCAAACAAACAAACGAAAACAAAACAGAAAGAACAAATGAAAATGCTGGTCTTACAGGAGCTTCTTTTCCCATTCATATATAGCTGATTATGTATTTCTGCATTGAAGATAATCATAAGCCCAGGAAATCACCAGGTGTTTTTAAAGGAAAAATAATAAAGTGTAACTGACATTGTAATTAAATTCTAATAATGGAAGAAAGGAGTCGGCAAAGTAGGTGATTAGTCACTGGAGGCTCTGGGCTTGGTTTTGTTAATAACTCTGTTGAAAGAGCCCTCTCGAGCCTTTACCTTTATCTCAGGCCACTTCCTCACTATAGCGGCAGAGATGAGTAGCTGCAGCACTGCACAAGAGGCACAAAGTTTTTATTTGGCTCTGACCGGAAAAATTTGCTAAGCCCTGTTCTTGATTATCATAAAAAATTAAAATTTAACCTTTCTACTTAGTTTGCTGTTTGTTTGGCCTTAGGTCATGTCTGGGTGTTGCATAAAAATGGCATCATTTTAGATCTTAAGTATTATACAAGAAAGTGTGTCTGGAAAGATGGCTTAGCAGTTTAGAGTACATGGTCCTCTCACAGAGGACTTTAATACAATTCCAAGCACCCAAGTCTAGCAGCACAAAACTATATAAAAATCCATCCACAGGATCTACCACCTCTGACTTCCAAGGAATCAGAAGTCATGTGCACATACCCACAAAGAGACACACATGAGTACACACAATTAGAAACAACAAAATGGATCTTTAAAAGGAATTTATGAAGACTTAAGTAAACAAGGCAATACATTTTAACATAAATATTTAATGTTCCTTAAACAGAAAAACAATCAGTTCACTAACATGAATTTCCATCAAGATATTTTATAGAATCAATTGGTGTAAGAATTAGTAATAAATAACTTGTGGCTGTAGAAATGGCTCAGCAGTCAAGAGCACCAGCTATTCTTCTAAAGGACCCAGCACCCACATGAGAGCTTATATCTGTCTCTAACTCCAGTTCCAAGGATTCTGACAAACTCCACACACGTGTGTGTGTGTGTGTGTGTGTGTGTGTGTGTGTGTGTGTGTGTGTGCAGGCAAAACACAGGTGCACATAAAATAAAAATAAATTATATATTAAAAATAAATAAATAATTTTATTGCACTTTATATTTAAATAACAAAAGTTTAAGATAATTATTAAAGACATTCCAAGTTACTCTTAATAGTTTCAAGTAATATTGCTTCAAAGAAAATTATAGTCCTAATATAATATTTGATGTTATAAAAGAACATCTAGTTCACTTATATATCAGAGAATTAAGTTGCCTTTAGTTTCTTCACCCCCTAAAGAACACAGTGTATCCACTAAGCACAGCCAAATTTGTCAGTCTGACAACTCACATTCATGTTCACAAAGTTGAGAGTATATTTAAATTGAAAACATCTTAGATTCAAGCGTTGTTACATTATGACAAATTAATTCTTTCATAACCAAAATATTACATGTGAAAACAGAGTTTTATTTTTTTGCCTTTCCTTGGCACCTCAGGCTTTACAAAAACACTTTAAACTTGCATGCATGCATGCACATAGAGGCCAAAAGTTCCTGAAGTGCCTGCCATTCTTCAGAAGCCATTCAACCGTCTCCACCTCCTCAGAACTGGGATTGCAAGATTGCATCCTCACACCGGGACTTTTATATGGGTTCTGAAGATCAAACTCAAGTTCTCATGCCTGTACCACAAGTGCTTTACCAACTGAGCTGTCTCCCTGCTCCCAGTTTGCAGTTTTGAAATGGAATGAAATGCACAGCCACCTGGAAAGCACGACATTGACCCCAAAGCACTGAGAAGTCATCTCGTCTAATGGCGGTACTACGGAGATGAAGGCAGTAGACAACACCAGGCCCCCCTCCCAGCAAACTCATGGGTCCTGCTATTCCCAGCCACTCATCTAAGAGCCTACCACATAACAGTTCATCTCTGAGGCAGTCTGAGAGTCAAGCACAGCTTTCTGTGAGTAAAACACTTGGAGTTTCACTCGTGTTTGGGAGGGTAAAGTCAAGGTGATGCAAGGCTCTGGGATTGTAAATTTCTTCGTGCAAAATCAGAATTTTAAATCAGAGGTGAAAAGCACATGTTGACTGTAGTTCCTCTTGAGAAAAAGTTAACCACTACAAGAAAAGTTTCTCTTGACAAACATAGCATAATATTCACCCTGTTCTCAATAAAAAATGTTTGTCAAAATATACTAAAGTTGCACTTGAACAGGACAGATAAGTTCAAGAGCTCTGCTGAACTGCGTGATTACAGTTAACAATATTGTACCAAAGACTTGAAAATTAATGAGAGATTTTTCAATGTGTTCCCCACATCCCCCATTCAAACCATAAATATGTGAGGTAATGAATGTGGTGAGAAGCTTGATTTGTTTTTTTGTTTGTTTTTTTTGTTTTTGTTTTTTTTTTTACCATTGTCCTGGCTAGTTTTATGTCAACTTTCCACATGCTAGAGTCATTGGAGAGGAAGTAACCTCAATTGAGGATCCCTCCATAGATTGGGCTGTAGGCAAGCTTGCAGGACACTTTCTTAATTCATGTTTTACTGGGGAGAGCCCAGCCTATTGTGGGTGATGCCACCACTGGGCTGGTGGTCCTGAGTGCTACAAGAAGCCAACTGAGCAAGTCCTAAGGAACAAACCAGTAAACAGCAGTTCTCCATGGCCTCATCATCAGCTCTTGCCTCTGTGCTCCTGTCCTGACTTCCTTGGATGAAATAAGATGAAATAAAACATTTCCTACCCAGGTTGTTTTTGGTCAAGGTGTTTTATCACAGCAATAGAAACCCCAACTGAGATAACAATGTATTCTTATATAAGCACATCATATTGTATACTCTAAGTGTATATAATTTATATTTTCTGTAGTTATACCATAACAAAGCAGGTAAGCATGATTTATCAATTAAGTAGGCAAGTATTGATTGGCTAATGTTCCACCCAAATCCTACATCTGCAACAAAGTAACAGATATAAAGTGTTGGGTCTGGGAATCACACAAATATTGAAGAAGAGGCCACCAAAGTTAGATGAGCAGAAGCACCTTTATTCCATTATCACTGGGTACTAGAACTTCTAACTAGCTAGGGCCACAGACAGCTTGGGATCTGCACTGTGACCCCAAGAAGAGACCGTAAGTGTCTTTTTATAGCAAAAGACCATACACAGGGTAGGGAGTCAAAGGAATTTTTACAATATTGAGATTGGGTCTTGAGGGGAGTACATTTCGAGATTTACAGCTTCTGGGGAGTGCATCTCCATTGGGATTTAGAACCTCTGATTAAAAGGTGTTATTTCAAGATGTTTACATAACTGTGGGTCTCTTTTAATTCTTAACCAACTGCTTTCTCTGTATCTGGAGAGAATATAGGGCAAAGGGTTATGTAGCAGTTACAGCCCCAATACCTCTAGAATATGCACATAGGCTAATAAATAGGCATACAATTTTCCATATTCCTGGGCTCTTCATAAAGGACCTTACAGAAAGGATGAGTGTATCAACCATAGCATTTCTGGCTCCATTGAGAAGGGATTTTGGGGGTTGATTGTGGTTTGCCCATATTTATGTAGTTATTAAAAAAATACCACTTCGACATTTTGTCTAAGTATGAATATTATTCAGTTGCTATCTGTTTTTGTAAATATTGATTTAGGGATGATTGCTCCCTAATAATTATTGTTCCTAACAAATATACAGGTAACTGACTGACTGATAAATTTGCAAGGACTAATGAATATTTATGCCTCAACATATTATTAATTAATACTATGGTATTGAAAAGAAACAAGATCATTTAAGTGACTGTAAGAATTTCACATAAAGTATTCATCTAGAAGACAACAGACATTTTCACATGAATGTCATTTGGACAGAGGAAAGGAGCACAAATTACACCACACGCACCCCCTTAGATACTAAGGGACCAGAATCAGCACTGTTTTAAGTTCTGACTTCATATTAATTCAAGCATCACTTAGCACTTTCTAGAAAATGCCAGGTAATTTGAAGGAGTGTATAATGGTAATGGTACGGACTGATATGTAATTTTCTTGAAGGGCCTATTTTTAAGTACTGTATTATCGTATCTTTCCTTAAAGTCATTTTCAAGTATTTTAGCTCAAAATCAATTTTTAAAAGGCAACAGTATAACCAAAATTTCTAGGTAAAAAGCTTTATAAAGGCTCAGTAATAGTCTACTTTTCAGGGACATAACAATTAAGAGTAAAAAAAGTTACATTTTATTGAAGTAGCTTTTAATTTTCATTACTTATATTAATGACAATATTCAGACATGTTCAATTATCCAGGTTTCTCTGTCTTGAGGTAAGAAATCACAGAAGTTTTGATAAAGACCAACATTGTGTGTGTGTGTGTGTGTGTGTGTGTGTGTGTGTGTGTGTGTGTGTGACTTCTTAACTTTTCTGTTTATAGTCATGGCATGTAACAAGTATAATGTTCTGCAAAAAGTTTCTTCATGTGCGTATAAACTTTCTAACCTTATAACAACTCTTCTACAAAGTTTTAAATCCCTTACTGGTTTATAATAACAGAAACCTAATCAAGTATCCATGAAAAGCAGAAAACATAGATTCAGATAAGGGAAGGAAAGACAGCAAGATAATTTATAGAAAAAATGTAAAAGCAAAATCTAAGAGAACTGTGGTGAAACAGTAAGGAGAGAGATGTACACACATTAATAGTTAAGTTAGCAGGGATCTAACATAGAAACTGTGGTGACTGGTTACTCATAAAACTCACATGTTGTACAACTAGCTGATATCATAGAGTTTACTTTAACTAATGCCCTACACATTCACCAAAAGAAAAATGAAGGAAAAGTTAAGAGACTAGCTACACAGAGTCAAGGCTGAAATACCCATTAAATGGAATATCTCATGAACATCTTCTCTGGCCTTTAGGAAGCTCAGTGTAAATTTAATGTTCTACTTACCTGAACGTAGATAACACCTAGAAAAACAGGTTTTAGCTAGATCTTTAACTCTTTCAGAGAGTACACAGCTTTACAAAGAGAATATTTTCTGTTCGCCATTCAGCTGTCAGTGTGTTGAGTGGTTTTGTACCTCTAGTAGAGTCAATATGTTTTTATATGAAACATGAAAATCTATGAATTTGAGTCCATAAATTTCATGCAAGTCTAAAATTCAATGCATATATTTAATAAAATTGTTCAAATAAAGCATCTGTTCTATAAATACCCACTGTGTACTTTATTCACATGAATATAACTTTTAGGAAGGCAATGTGGTTTTTAATAACCAATGGCTTCCAATCATTAGTGCTGCAAATATTTCTAAGACTATGGACTTTGGCTATACTTTGATTACACTCGTGAAATCAATATTTGTGTTATAATCTTTGTATATAAGTAAATATTGTACAAGTACACTTTGGGGAACTAGGTTAAGACTTCCACAAACAGGCAAATTGTTTTCTGAAGACAAACAAAAATGGAATAACCTTTACCTGCTCAATGCTGAAGTGGAAGAGACAGTGGAGGACCGTTTCAGTCAGCTTGATCTTCTACACTGAAATATCAATCTCAATGGCTTACATGTAAAAGAAGTTAATTTTCATCATCCTGGAGGCTGGGCAGTCTAGATCAAAGAACAGGAAGACACACTGGCCAATGGTGGTCTGCTTCCTGCTTCATAGATGAATATCATTTTGCTGCATATTCACAATTTTGATAGGCAAGGCAGATCTCTGAGGACTGCTATGTAAGGACACTAATCATATTCATCAGACATCTGCCCTTGTCACCTGAATCAGCTCTCAAAAATATTAGCTGGCTGCTCATATGGCTACCATGAGGATCATGATATTAACATATGAGCAGGGAATCGGTCAGTGCTAGCAGGAAGCCAACCAAACAGCTCATCTCAATGTCACTGCTTTTGAAGCACCCAACTGGCAGGTATTTTCCCAATATACATAGTTCAGGACTTCACCAGTCCCTAAAAGTTTAACGTGTAACTTTTATTCAAATCCTATGAAAAGAACCAAAGACTCCAACTGCTTCAAATGGAAAAAAAAATCTAAGCCCAGAAAGCATTTTATTTTTCATATAGAGTTTGGCTCAGTTTTATGTAGCATACTACTAGAGAGGACAGTTTCTGAGCCAGAATATTTTGAAAAGATTTGTGAAGAATACCTGTGGGTATGGTAGAACGGTTGATTCAAAAACTAATGCAACAAAACCCTATGTGAAGATGCTTATTCAACCAGGGAAAAAAATGTCATTTTCTATATGTTTAATTTGTAATTTCTGACATGATTCAGAAAAAGAGAAAAACGTGCAGCAACTTTCCATCATGCTAACAACCACATGCACTTTTTATGAATCTTCCCTCCATAAGTGAGGCTGAGTTCTGTTTACGTGCTCTCCAAAACATGTTGGGCAATAATAAAAGTACCTTCACCTGATGTGTTAGTGACTTTTCTGTTGTTGTGATAAAACACAAAGCAACATACAGAATACAGAGTCTGTTTGACCCTATGGTGTCAGAAGAATGAGAGCCCATCATGTAGGGAAGTATGGCAGCCAAGGTCAGGCATGAAGGTTGGAGCAGAAAGCTGAGTGCTCACATCTTAACTGCAAGCATGAAGCATAGAGAACAAACTGGACATAAGTGAGGATTCTCAATCTTAAAGCCTGCCCCCAGTAAGTCTGCATGCATCCAAGCTTCATAAACAGTGCCATCACAGAGACCAAGAATCCAAATGTCTGAGACTACATGGGATTTTTTTTTTATTCAAATGACTACACTTAGTGAAATGGATACACAGGAATTTATGGGGGTATTTACACAAGGTTGGCATTTTCTGTTTAAAGTACAGGCTAGGGAGCCAGACATTGGAGTTTAAAAATATTCAACCCTAGAAAAAACCTACAAGCAACTAAAGAATACTGTAAGCAGAAGAAATAGTCTTCCCTAGGGAAGGCACACCAATTGGTTATCTAATACCAAATGGTCAACCCTGGAAACATACAAGCAAGTAACACAATATAGACTGAGCAGATTGCATATTTAGGAATGTATTTAGGAATGTATACATATATGCGCATGTGTACACACATGTAACAATATTCACAGAAAAAAAAGGCCATACATTTTAAAGAGAACAAGGAAAGGGTATATGGGAGGGTTTGGAGAGAAATGACGGAAAGGGGAAATGTAATTATAATCTTAAAAACATTAAGTTCTGTCTACTACTTCTATATGACTTTGAAGAATTAAATTAAAAATTTGTAATTGTGCTCATCTACAAAACAAGGAGAATGTTACTGGGCAAGATTGAGCTAATAGAAAACCTCATTTTTGCATATATACTTAGTAAGTTCCTGATAGCATTGTTAATAACAATGTATTGATATTGGTATCCAGTAAGAAAAATCACTTCAACAAGAAAAGGCAGTGTAAATGAAGCTAATTTATTTTTTATTTAGTATAAGGAGTAATGCTTTTCCTCTGTCTACAAGGAAATTCAAAGACAAATAGAAAAGCATAAATGTGACTGGTGAAATTTGTCACTTTGATACCCAGGCATGTCTCACTTTCCTTCAGAATGTATGTGTGCAATTGAAGAGAAAGTGTGATGGTGACATAGAGTCCCCATTAAGCAGCACACTGCTGCCTGTGACCTTAGTGACCTCAAATTATGTTTATACAAAGTAGTTTCAGAGACTTTCAGTTTGTGAGAAAACCATAGTCTGTGTTACACGTGGGTGTTCTCCTGAATGACTGGAACTTATGTATCAACTTGGCTGGGTTAAGTCATGTCAAGATGACTGGTAAAACAATATTTCTGGGTATGTCTATGACAGTGTTTTTGGAAGATATTAACATCTGAATCAGAAGAACACAGATCTAGTTGGACATGGTGACTTATATTGCTTATCCTCCCTACCTGGGACTCTGCAACAAAAGGGACACAGTTTTAAAGCCTACTGGGGCCATGGACGATATTCATGGTGAGACGGGGTAACTTAGCAAAACCATGCTTCAAAATAACAAATAATATGAAAAAAAAAGTTTGCCCATATTGTTTAGGAGTACAGTGAACACAAGGTTGGAGGACACAATTCATTTCCTTTCTTAGAGCGAGGATATGCATGTTGTGTCCATTAGATTCAAGATTCCTTGGTCTTTAGAGTCTGAGACCTCCATCAGCAGTACTCCCCAATCCCCAAGTTTTTAGCCCTTCAGCTTCAGTAACAGAACCACAAAATTGGCTTGCATTGTTCTTGGGCCTTTAGATCCAGGTTGGACTCCACTTGCCTTCCTGTTATTTGCCGTTTATAAGCAGCATATCGTATGACTTCTTATCCTGGGTAATTACATTAGCCGGTTCTCATAATAAACAGATTCTTAGGTATCTCTATATCCCACTGTCTTTGTTTGCTTGCAGGTCCCTAACTTGCACACTGGTTGTATTTCAAGGTTTAAGGTTCTGAGACACAGAAGGAATGTGATGGTCTTTAAATCTGGGATGTAAACTATTTGAAGTAGTAGACATGAGAGGAAAGAGGATGCTTCAGGTACATACAGCACATAAGATTTTCTTGCTCCGTATTTGAACCACATTCTCCATAATCCTGGTTGTCTTAATTGGGAAGCAATTTATCTCCATCAAAATGTTAGCAGTGTAGTAGTGTTAAGAAGTGGAAGCTTTGGCATGGATATCTTTCTTGTGACACTGGGTTAGTACCACAGGAGTAGTGAGAGGATGGGTTGGTATAAAGTGAGCCAATTCCTTTGTCCCATCTCTGTTCTACACATAAGCACATTTTCCTATTCTGTTTTTCCAGCAGCTAGGAGCAGCCTGTGACTCTTAGCAGCAGCTGAACAGACGCAAACACCTGATCATGAGTGAAGTGAACATTGTGAAAGAGACTGAGATAGAAAAGTTTCATTGTCCACGTTTCTAAGTTCAGCTCTCTCTACTTATATTTCTGAAACCTGGAGTAATTTTATTCCCTGTTCATGAAATATTTGCTATGACCATTCTGCCATAAGTAATAGCCCTCTCACGGCCCTATGTCTAAAATCCCAATCAAGAACTAAGACAGTTTAACCTTTATCTTTCCTAGGATGTTTTTAAAAAATCTTACTACTCTCTTTTACTGTGGAATAATTATTTTGTACACTGTAGAGATTTGTCACTCAAATTGGTTTAATAATACACTGATTGGCCAGTAGCCAGGCAGGAAGTGTAGGTGGGGTGACCAAACTAAGAATGCTGGGGAGAGGAAGGAGTTGCCAGTCAGACACAGAGGAAGCAAGATGAGAATGCCGGACTGAGAAAATGTACCAAGCCATGTGGCTAAACATAGATAAGTATTATGGTTAATTTAAGTGTAAGAGCTAGTTAATAATAAGCCTGAACTACCTGCCGAGCATTTATAAATAATATTAAGCCTCCAAGTCAATTATTGAGAAGCAGCTGCTGGGTATTTGGGAACAGGCAGGTGGGAGAGAAACGTCTGCCTACACTCTTTCTTCTTACTCCTGTGGCGAGCCACAATTACCAGTAAGAGCAATTTGTGCTTCATACTTCCAATTCCAAAACATCTAACATTATTTCTTAAGGTGCTTAATGGATTTTATTCATTAAATTATTTGGAGCCCATTTCTGATACAAGTGAGTTGGTAAGTTATAATCTTGTAGGTTGAGGGGGATCCTGCAGGTGGTCACAGCAGGCAGGGAAGGGAACTGCAAAGATATGAAAATGAAAACTTAGGCCAGACTAACTTCATCAACCTGAATCAAGACTTCAGGGAGTATGATGTCAGGCAGCTCATTGCCAGCATGTTTAAAACACAGTGCAACTTGGAAAAAAGCTTCCTGGGGTAACACAAACCCCCAGGCCATAAGGAAGTGTAATTACATCAAGACCCAACTCAGGGTACATGTCATTTCTTCCAGGAAGATGGGTTCTAGAGGTAGACGACCTCTAGTAGCTTAAGGACCTAAGGAAGGGTCTAGCCTATTCTGTCAAACAGATAGCACAGAAGTCATTTGGATTCTTTGCCACCTATGGTTCTGGTTGTGGGAGCTTGATGGAGCCTCTGGCTATGCAGATAATGTAAGGGTCATTTGGAGTATTAAGTATCTCAAGTCCTGGTTGTAGGAGCTTGATATAGCCTGGCCCAACAGATAACTCAGATTACCAGGATATTAATCACTTCCAATTCCCTGTTTTCTGAATGAAAGAGCAGGTTTTTCAGCTTTCCTATTGGAAAGATTATCCTTCATGCTTAACATTCCTGGTTTCTCTGGAGATGTGTGGGTGCAAAGATCTTCATGCTGAACTCTCAACAATAGATAAAAGAAAAGAGACAGGTGTTTGTGTGTGTGTGTGTGTGAAAAGCTCTGTAGAAGAACTGGCTTTTGGCCTCTGGCTTTCTCAGCATCCATTTTCAGTTAATTCTTCTCTTTTTATGTACAGTTCCCATCTGTCTGACAACGGATAATTCTCAAAACAAAAACCGGGTCATGCCACTCTTCTTTGTAAGACCTTGATTAGCTAATGTTTCGTTATAACAACTTACATCCAAACTCCTAAGTACATCAAAAGATAAACCATTAGCTTATATGATTTTCTAATTGTCTTCTATTTTTCACCGAACTGTGTAGTTTATATAATTTGCTTTTGAAAGGATTTTTCGTATCATGGTAACTGGGCAAATCACATGGATCAAAATCACTTTTTTAACACTTCTCTGACAACTTGAGCTAATTAATCTACAACTCATTAGGTATTCTAGCTGTCTTAGTTACCTTTCCTGTTGCTGTGGTAACATACTCTGACAAAAGCAACTTACAGGAGAAAAGGATTTATTTTGGTTCACAGTTCAAGGGTGCTGTCCATCATGTCAGTAAGTCTTGACATGATGGGAGGCACCCTGGTTACATTGTATCCTCAGTCAGAAAGTAGGAAATGTTAAATGCTCTTGCTCAGATAGCTTTCTCCTTTTTCTGCAGTTCATGATCCAAACCTAGTGAATGGCGCCTCCCACTGGTAGCCTGGGTTTATTTTTGTTTTATCATAGAAAACAAATTGGACACACACCAGTAAGTATTTGTTCAGTTAAGAATAGTTTAAAAAGTTGGCATAATGTTCTAGAATGAAATTCCCCAGGCAAGAGAAACTGAGAGAGAAAAGAGCCTAGTTTCAGTGGAAAGTATGGGGGAGTCAAGTGACTAACTTCCTTGCATTAATTTTTAAAAATTGTCAGTATTGTTAAAAATCATCAATGAAAGGTAGCAAAAGAATGGGGATTTTGAAAAGTAGAGGAACTTGTTATGTTTCATGAATTGACACTAAACTGCTTATTTCTTATATCTAACCCTTCTCAAGGGCAATAAAGAAACATTTCAAAAACTACTTGAAAGAAATTCATTTTCCCTTTGGTTTAAATCAGCATAAATTTTCCATGTTTTCTAAGCTGGAGATTAGCCTCCCCTTGGAGGTCGATCAGTTCCACACTGTATGCCGGTTCAGCCTGACGACTTTTTGTAATAATGGATAGGATAGCAATTGAAGTTGAAGCATTTGGGAGGACACACAGTGATGATAGGAGAGGGGTGGACTGGTAAGCTGCATCCAGATTAGCTGGAGGAAACACAACAGAATAACCAGTGAAATGACTTACTTTCTTCTCCATGTAGGGAACAACTTTCTGCTAGTGGCCCACCATTACAGAATCATCAGCATGATCTAGAAAACTTTTATGAGAAATGATGGGCTACGAATGTCAGGGGTTTAAGTAAGAGTTTGATGGCAGGCCCCCAAATGGTTTCCGAATTGAGTAAAACCAAGGCAGCAATTGATAACACTACCACAGGCTAGTCACTCAGTCAATAAAGAATATCTGAAAACACATCACTGCTATTTTTCCAGACATTTAAGAGGATTTGCTACGTGTGAACTAGAAGGGTATTAGACTATGTGCTGTTTGCTCTCACTACAATAAAGCTGAATTGGCCTAACATTACTGTTGGGACTTCAGAGTGGCAGTTAACAGAAAATGGCAGGTTTTATAGCTCACTTTAATTTAAAAAAATTTAGTATCTACTAAAATATATGTAGGGAATAAGCTAAAGAATGAAATTTATTTTCTGTTCTGTTGGAGATTACATTTGGGAGAACATAATTTTATCATAATACATTAAACAGAATTACAGCTAATTTAATGGTTTAATCAAGTAAAACAGAAAAATGGATTTTTTCATTGTAACTATTAAGGCTTACAGTAATGACCACTGAAAGAGAAACAAAGGATCTATCTTTAAAAACATGAGAAAAATAAAATGGGAATGAGTCTTACTCTTCAGGACTCTTGGAATTATACCAATGACTCCCGAACTATATTTAGTATTATAATAAAAAACCGTCAAAGAAAAAAGGAAGAATTGAAAAACACTTCAAATTCCTTGGCTCATTTAGAAAGTCACACAGTTCAGTCCCCCAGTATAAGCCCTTTTTACATGAAGACAGGCCACACTGTTAACCAGGTGATTGTGAATGACAGATGAAATGTAGTATGTTCATTGTTATAGTTGTCCCCTAATGCCTGTACTCTAGTGGATCCTTTGATTCACAGGAGATACCTCTTCAGTCTATCCCGTGTTGGAGTACCTTATTGTCTATTTCTCACTCTGGGTTTAAATAAAATGTTTCCATAATCTGTAAAATCCAGCTTTCATTTGTTGTGATGTTTTGTAGAGAGCCAGAGTGTGCAGGTATTCTGGCACTCTCTAAAATCTCACCAAACATGGCTTATACGAATGGCAGAACTTCAAAAGCAAATCCTTGCACTTTCAGGATTCATTTTCAAACTGTAGCATACACTTTATTAGAATTTCTAGGACTGTGGCACAGTTCAGTGGTAGTGTGCCTTCACTTTGTAGTGTTGCAAATACGCCTGTATCCCTCCATTTCTCATGTTTTGCTGTATTGTTGGCTCAGGTAAGACATTCTTCCTTAGATACTCTCAGTTGTCACACCCCCATTATTTAGACTTGGTACATCATATAATTTTGACTGATAGGAAAATAGATCTATTGGAAAGTTTCTCACAGGTTTTTCCTCTCCCTTTGAGATAATACATAAAGTCGGTCTCTTCCTAACTCTGGACATTGTGATGAAGGGATGTTCGGAAATGTAAAAGTCATTCCGGAACTACAGATGGGCCAGTTAAAGTGGAAAATCATCATTTAGTAACCATTATGGGGTCTTATGGAATGCAAAGAGTAGAGAGGAGAAAAATCCATATGTCATGCATGAAACGGACAAGGTGTTTTTATTGAGATTTCATCTGACAAGCTGAGGAGGGCCAATGCTGATCAAAGGCATGATCAAGCCACTTGCTCAACAAAGAGAATAGCAAGTTGTTATTGATTTCTGTGGCAGGCTAAAGTTGGATAATTTTTCACTGGTCACAGGCATAGTTTTAAAAGATTTTTTTTCTTCTTCTGTATAAACATTCTAACCTTCAAGTTTACATGTTAACAAACGGCTAATTATTTAAAGGACTCATGATTTAACCCAAGAATTACAAAGTTACACTTGCAGCTCCTATCATGCTCTTTCGTAAAGGTGGTGGCCCCATGGTTTGCTTGGTCTGGACTTTATGAATAGGCTGAGTTGTCCTGAAAACACAAAGGTAGCATGGAAGTAACACAGACTAGGTCCAGCAGGAAATGTGCCAAATTAACCTTGTATTACAGTCTTAGACAAAAAGGGCCAAATTCACAGTATATTGACAGAGCAATTGTAAATGATGAACACATTCCCGTGCAGAAGGATTAAGACAGAAACGGAATATACACAGTATGAAGACAGAGTCACAGTGCCCTTCTGTCTTATGTTGGTCATGGATTAAACGTCTACGGGCTCAAGTGGAAAGTTTCAGGGACTTTTTTAGGGAAAGTGAATTTTAACTCCTCACAAAGAAACCTTGTTAACGATAACATACATGTCCGAGTTACCTAATGTGGGAAAGTTACTAATGTACTCCTCAGCTATGACATTTCTAAAACTGGGGCTTTCAAAGCCAACTATGAATGGGTGACACTAGAGTTTTTTCTATTCATGGGTAACAGGTTCCTGGCTCAGTATTTATTTGCTTTTTAAGTCCACAGTTGTCTCTGTTTCCAAATGAGGAAGGCAGGATGATAACAGGAATCACTTGCTTCTTGACTATTTGCATCAAAATCTTTTAATTACTCTTCTTCCAGGGTCTAAGCTTCTTTTCATCAAAATAATTTCTGTTCGCCGTTAAATGTATTCTAACATAGTTTTCTGCTCACTTTTCATCACACAAAATACCTGAGTGAATCAATTTAAAAGAGTGTTACACGCCGGGCGGTGGTGGCACACGCCTTTAATCCCAGCACTCGGGAGGCAGAGCCAGGCAGATCTCTGTGAGTTTGAGGCCAGCCTGGGCTACCAAGTGAGTTCCAGGAAAGGTGCAAAGCTACACAGAGAAACCCTGTCTCGAAAAACCAAAAAAAAAAAAAAAGAGTGTTACTTGGCTCCAAGTTTCTGTACAAGGATGGCTGGTGGTACTACTTTGGGGCCCAAGATGAGACAGAATGATGATGGAGGGGCACAGTGGAGCAAAGGGACTCATCCCATTGCAATCAGAAAGAGTAACAGAAAGGAAGAGTTAAAGGGCCAGATACCCTGGCTAGAGCAAGAGTCCAATGAGCTACTTCCTCCAATCAGGCCCTACCTCTGACAGTTTCTCCCACTTCCTGATAGTCTTCTATTTTAACACAACCGGTGCACCTACTCATTAATTAGTTCTAATCCTCAAGATTCAATCACTCTCACAATACCCCCAAAAGTGACACCAGTGTTGTCTGCACCTTCCAACAACTGAAAGTGCCTCTACAATAACCTTGCCTCAGACTTCTCTGCCTGGCCATGTATGACTTATTTGAGAAGTCCTAACACAGACACTGTTGCTGGAGAGGTCCCACCAAGCCCCGCAGTTCCACAACCCATGTATAAAATTAACACACAGACGCTTACATTATTTAAACTGCTTGGCCATTAGCTCAGGCCTATCATTGTCTAGCTCTTACTCTTATATTTAGCCCATTTCTATTAATCTCTACTTTGCCACGTGGCTCGTGGCTTACCGGTACTTTACATCTTCCTTCTCCTCGCCGCGGCTCCAGGCAGTCTCTCGCTCCACCTTCCTGTTCCCTCAATTCTCCTCTCTATTAGTCCCACCTATACTTCCTGTCTGGCTACTGGCCAATCAGTGCTTTATTAACATATTTGTCATACAGAACATCCCACAGCAAGACACAATTCACCTGTTTTTATGTAGTTGTGAAATTCAAGAATCTAGCATTGCTATCCACTAATAATATCTTCTCAGTAGTCACAAAATACACTCACTCTGTTTTATTAAGAGGGCTCTGTATCTTAACGATGAGGCTTTTTGGTAATAATAAAATTAGAAATACAGGTCTTACAATTTGATCATCTGCTCATTTCCTTAGTGAGGCTCTCTGTAAAAGCAGATCTAACAGCTGTCCTTCAGGTGCATTGCTTGCCTTTTCTCATCACGTCAGAGAAAGAGAGGCACTCTCTTTTTAGAGAGATTTGCATGTAAAATTGTGGGATGTATTTCATTTGCTTTTGGCTTAAATTACTGAAATATTGACTAAAGCACAGCAATGAATCAGAATTCTCTGTGACTATATCTCTTAAAACGAATTGTGGTCTGATTAGGTGCAAGAGGTCAGGGGTGAGGAAATTGTTTCTCTGCAAACATCTATACTCTCCAAATATATCAAAAGCATCACTTCAGCCTTTCAGACATATCAACACAAGAAGGCATTTCTTTAATCTGTTTTTGATGTAATTTCTGATGCCTTCTATTTTGGTGCTTTGTATTATAATTCAGAAAAATTATTCGCAAATTATATATAGTCTCTCTAAGTAAAGATCTGACCTAATTAGGGTATCAATATTTTCCTTTTTTCTCTACTATAAAAATATAGTTCTGTAATAGTGATTATAAAGTGCATGTAGAAATTCCATGCCTCACAACCTCTTCACTAAAGTTTTTGTGTAAAATTCTATTCTAGTTTTGACTTTTCTATACAAAGAAAATATTTACGGGGAATGGAGAGATGGCTCAGCGGTTAAGAGCACTGACTGCTCTTCCAGAGGACACAGGTTCAATTCCCAGCACCCACATGGCAGCTGACAACTGTCTGTAACTCCAAGATCTGACACCTTCACATAGACATACATGCAGGCAAAAGCACCAATGCAAATAAAATAAAAATAAATTATTTAAAAAAAAAAAAAGAAAAACCAAAAAAAAAAAAAAAGAAAATATTTATATATTCTCTTGTTAAACATACATTCAACTAAAATACTTTGGTAATAAACTTAGCACATTTTCTATGGTCTTTTTTTTTTTTTGACTATTTAAGCAGTCTTTAATGAAAGCTGTGTAGGACACACCCCTACTCCTGCATCTCCCCAGTCGTTTCTTCCTTGTATTTGCCCTTCTCCTTTCCGACTTGTCGAGACTCGGCTTCCCTTTCCAGGATCTTTTGGTGGTCTCTGTCCAGCTTAGCCTGGTGATAACCACCTTGCTGGGGTGGATGTCCGCATGGACAGTTGTGTCCTTAGCCTTTTCTCGCTGCACTCGTTCGATGTAGATGATGTATTTCTTCCTGGACACTTGAACCACTGTGCCCGTCTGCTGGCCTTTGTAGTGTCCTCAGACAGCCTTCATCATCCTTTCGAATGGACATAGACCGAACATTGTACTTCTGCCTCAGCTCTTTGGAAAGGGGGAAGACATGATCTTCCTCCGAATATGAGAAGGTGCATTGAAAGGCCGTTTTTGGTTTTTGCTTCGGTCGGAAGTCACAGAGGGATTGAACTTCATTTTGGCGGCTGCGATCCAGAGACGGCCGCAAAGAGAAAGAGTTCTCTACTCGACCTCTATATGGTCTTATTTTAAACTTTAAAATTTTTATTTGTATGCATTGAAAATTTTCAGCCCTGACATTCAATTTTAAAGTTTTATTCATCGTTTTAGAGTAAATGTCTTATGGACAAGAACAATTTATATTATAGACCATATTCTTTCTTAGGAAAACTTTCTTCATGATAAATGTGTTCCTCACTTGTTGATTTTTCAAAACGTAATTTTCTGTCTTTAGTTGCTTATTGTTTCTTGATGCACATAAATATCTTAACATTTTATAAATAAAATTAATAAAATAAAATTAAAATTTTATTAAATAGTTCCTCTTTTGTTGAGATGATAGCAAGGTTAAAAGAAGTCTCAATCACTGTCTTTCATTAGTGCCTTTAAAATAAATACACTGCAAATGTATTAAAAATGTGGAGCTTACCTTAAGTTAAAATGAATCAACAGACAAATAAAACACTCTGGAACAAAAAGATGACATCTACATCTTTGCCTGAAGCTAAAAATCGAGAAATGATTGCACAGTGGCTGAGGATGCACATATTATGTAATTTAAATGTACATAGCTGTTGTTATCTAAATGTACATTCTATGCTGATATCACTACAAAAAATGGAAATGGGGATGTGGTTTAGTGGT
The DNA here is from genome assembly GCA_902168415.1 of Peromyscus melanophrys. Lineage (NCBI taxonomy): Eukaryota > Metazoa > Chordata > Mammalia > Rodentia > Cricetidae > Peromyscus > Peromyscus melanophrys. The sequence goes on from CABHPR010149875.1 coordinate 24,523, forward strand.
GGAGGACTTTGCTAGTATATGTAATATTTACTGGGATATTCAGCATTTGTATGTACATGGAAATGTGCATATGTATTTATATAAATTCTGTTCTATAGTTTTAAAAATAATCAATGACAATTTTGCTCACTGTGCTTCCATTAAAATTGCATTGAATATAGTAAAAAAAAAATACATGTTAGAAAGGAACACAGCCACCACACTTTCCTTCTAGCTCATGTAAAAGGCTGGTGTGATATAAAGAAAATACTACATGCATCAGAATAGTTTGTTTATTTAGCTTTGCTCATGTATTTTTTATCTGTGACCCTTGCTCTTGCTTACACTTCCACTGAACAGATCCATATGCACTCAGAACACATCCAATGGCAGAATTCCCCTAGAATACTATGGATTCCCTATATCCCCTAGAACCCCTGCATAGACAAGAACTATCAAACAAGTTACAGCATCTTGATTTCCCAGACAACTGGGTTTTTATCACAAGACACAAAACATGGACTGAAATAGTGCAGCTACATAAAACATCCACTAATATATTGCAAGAATACCTCTATTAACACAATTACAACAGGAGATTGATAAAATTTGGCTGTTAATAACCATTTCATATATATAAATATATATACATATATAATCATTTCAACCTTATTACAAACACAATATATAATATTTACTTTATTTCATAATCTCATACATACATGTATATAGTGTACTGTGATCATCTCTCCTTCCATCATTTTCTCTTAGCCCCCTCCTGCCAAGCTCCCAGCAGGGCCAGCTCCTGTTTTATGTCTTATTTGCATAAGTCCCACTGAATTTAATTAGTTTTTTATGTGTCCTAATTAACGAGTGGCTATATCACTGAAGAACAGGAACCCTCTTCCCACAACACATTGACTGCCTATAACTCCTCAGGGAGGGGCACAGCCTCATGAACTCTTCCCATCCATGATGGACTGTTGATTGGTCCAGCCTTGTGCAGATCTTCAGTAACCACTGCTATTGTCATTTCTTGAGTGAAACCGCCTTGAAATGATGTTCATTTTTAAGACACAGTGACTACATCCCATGTCAACTTCATGCCACTCTCTTGACTTCAGTTATGAGATCTATTTTTTCTTATTTACCTAGACACATTTGAATATTGAAGATCATTACCAAGGTAATGATTTTTATTTAATTGACTAAATGTTGAAATAAGGAAACCCTCCTGATACTCCCTTTCAGTTATATGTATATATCAGGAAACAAACTTGGAGGTTTACTCTGGATATTTGCTTGAATATGTATTTCACTGTGATAGGAACCCATTCATTCAATAAGCAACTCCTGATTTCCTGCTCTTTTCCATGAGTTAGAATGGGTACTGTTATAGGAAAGAAAAACAATATCCTCTGTCCAGAATGACCTCCCAGTCCAAAGACAAATAGGTCAGCAGAACACTGTGTGAGAATGCAGTCAGTTCTTTTGAACAGGTAACAATAAAGTTCACAAGCTCAACAGTTATGC
>CABHPR010149877.1:0-10916 GCA_902168415.1 Peromyscus melanophrys
AAGACCAGAGGACAGCTTCAAGTTCATTCTTCAAGCCACTGTCCACCTTATTTTGGAGACAGGATATCACTTGTTGGGAAACTGCAAAGAATACTAGATTGTTTGTTTAGGGCACCCCAACGATTCACCCATCCCTCCTTTTTCAATGTAGGATAAAAATACACCATGTGTACTTTTTTGAACTTAGTTCCTCTTGCAAAGCCTTTTACTGCCTGAGCTATTTCCTCAAAACTTTCTCTCTTTTATTTAATTTTTGTTGTTTTCATTTACGAGACAAAAAAAATTATTTTCTAATTTGGTCACTTCTGTATTCTTAGCACATAGAAGACTGTTGTAAACTTAACATTTGCCCAATAAATATAAGCTGAAATAATTAGTCACTAAAATTGAGAGAAAATGTCATTTGTTATTCAATAAGCAAAAAACAAAAACAAAACAAGTTCTGCACTCTATTTCTTAAATGTTCTGTGGTAAATTTTGATAAAATATGTAACTGGTACTAAATGGGAAACTTGAAGTCATTTAGAGAACACTATCTTCTATAATAAATTTACATATATAATATATGCAATTTTCCTTCCAAACAATTTTGTTATGCTAGTTAAATAAATGACTTTTATTTTATTGTATTTCAGAGATTAAAATAGCAAAAAAACAATCTATATGAGGCACTGATAATTTAGCAAAAATTCATCTTCCTTTCAAGTCATGGTTTGACCAACAAGCAGAAAGAAAATGTGAAAAGAAAAATAAGATTATATGCAACCAACTAGAGGAAACAGCCTGGGTGTACAGGGCTATATAAATATATATATGCATGTCTTTTGGTTCTAAGTGCCTTGGCATGTTTCCTTTAATTGCAAAGCTATGATCTTGATAAAGTGATTTTAAAGATGTGGTAATGGTAGTGATTAATCTCTTCCTCCCAATAGCCCCATAGCACTTGGTGTAGGCCTTTACTGAAGCACTTAACAATCTATCTGGAAGTAGAGATACCTATGGGAGGGTCCTCCTCATTCAAAGGACTGTGTATCCTAGAAAACAAAAACTCAATCAACTCAATCACTACTGGTCTTCATATATATATATATATATATATATATATAAAATTTGAGGTCTTGGTACTTATAAAGTACTTATCAAATGTTGGTTAAGTTGCTGTAACTGAAATCAAAAAGACAGAACAATATCTCTATAAGAGAAGAAAGGGAGCCTAATATAAATATTTCCAATGCCTACATAAATTAGAAAAAATGTAAACTTGTGATATTGAGCCTTTGGATTTATAATCAAGGATAAGTGGAAAGACGTTAAATAAGTGGCCTCAAAACATCTCTGATTATACTGGGATGAATATTACATTTCTTTTATTTCCTTTTACACATTTTAATAATGCTTAGAATTGGCAGTAACCTAAAAATTATACTTGTTAAATGTCTAAAATATAATGTAACTCATTGAGTTTGTATTTCTTGGATGATTGCTATAGATGATAATAGGTGTCATTTCATTATTTTTTTGTTTTTCTTTTGTTTTTAAAATGTATTTACTGTATTTTTTTATACATTTGGCCACCTCAGAGGTTTATCTGTTTGTTTTCCTCAGTTTATTTTTAGCAACTCTTTAGTCATACCAATATTTGTCCAGAACTGTGTGTGTGGTATGGTTTAGGGAGTAGTAAGTTGTAAGGAAGGAGTAAGGAATCTGTGTATATGTATAGTGTGTGTGTTTGTGTGTGTGTGTGTGTGTGTGTGTGTGTGTGTGTGTGTAAGTGAAGTATAGTGAGAAATGGTGAGTGTGTATGTGTGTGTGTGAATGTGTGTATGTATGTATGTGTAGTGAGGGATGGTGAGTATGAGTGTGTATGTGTATATAGTATGTGCATGTAGTGTGGTGTGTGTGCAGAATGGTATTTGGGTATTGTGTGTGAGTATGTGACATGTGGTTTGTGCTGTCTGTGGATGGTGGTAGTGATGGTGGTGGTGGTGGTGTGTGTGTGTGTGTGTATTGTGTGTGTGTGTTTATGTGTGTGTGTCTGTATATGTGATATATGCATGGTGTGTGTGCATGGTGTGGTGTGATGTGTGGGTGGATTAGTGGTGTGGTGGGGTGGGTAGGAAGTGGGTATGTATATATGGTGTGTGTGTGGTGTGGTGTGTATGCAGTGTAGTATGTGTGTTGCATGTCTATGTGCTTGATGTGGTTTGTGATATTTGTATGATGTGAAATATGTGTGTGATATGTTGTAGGGGGTAATAAGAAGGGGTAGGGTGTGTGTGGTGTGGTGGGGATAGTGAGTGGGTGTGTGTGTATGGCATGTGTGTGTATGTGTGATGTGGTGTGTGTGCAGTTTAGTATGTATATTGTATGTGTGTATGTGTGGGGTAGGTTGTATGCGTGTGTGTGTGTGTGTATGTGTGTGTATGTGTGTGTGTGTGTGTGTGTGTGTGTGTGTGTGTGTGAGAGAGAGAGAGAGAGAGAGAGAGAGAGAGAGAGAGAGATGTGGTGTGTGTGATGTGGTGTGTGTGCAGTGTATGTTGGCTTTGTGTGAGTTTGTGAGTGCATATTTGTGTGTTCATATGCCTGTCCAATCATTTGAGTATGCCAAAGCAGGATTTCAACTCTTTTCCTCTATATTCTTTAGATTTTTACCTTAAGAAAGGGTCTATTGCCATTCCATTAAACCTTGAATATAAATCTCCACTTATGATTTCATTTATATTCTTTTTATAATCCATATAACACAAATTTATTTCCTGAGTTCTGTGAGCAACTAGAGTAAATAATTGAACCTAGTTGGTTCAAGTCAGGGGCTTCTAATTAATATCCCTTAAAAGCACAGACATATCAGTCTGGAAAAGGGGCTGTTTATGGGATTGGAGTCTTTCTGTTGGGTCTGCAGTAGCTCAAGCAGATGATGATATTGAATTGAATTAGAGAACACTCAGTTCTCATTTGAAAATTTGTTAATGTATGTAAAACATAGAAAGAGAGACAGAGAAAGAGAGACAGAGAAAGTGTGTGTGTGTGTGTGTGTGAGAGAGAGAGAGAGAGAGAGAGAGAGAGAGAGAGAGAGAGAGAGAGAGAGAGAGAGAGAGAGATGTAGAATCAAGAGATACAGCTCGATGTTTTTCTACCTTTCAGAGCAATGCCCTTGTTTCACAGGTAGAAAATTGCCTTGTATAGTTCTCTCTTTCTATACTTGTAACTCATTTCTCTCCACAAGTATCAGTGGAAAATCTGGAGGCCAAATAATGCTGGGAGAAGTAGAAGAACTTAAGTAACATCTGCTTTTAGTGAGAAAGTATCATTTGTTACATCAATCCGAATTGAAATCTCACTATGTACCAGAAACTGTTATAGTCATGTTAAACAAGACTACAGTTTATATTCTGATAATTTGGAAAAGGTATAAAGTCCACTATAAAGATATGATTTATAAAATAGAATATGCACTTGGGAGGCAAAGGTAGATAGATTTCTGTGAGTTCAAGGCTAGCCTAGTCTACAGAGTGAGTTTCAGGACAGTCAAAGCTATATAGAGAAACCCTGTCTCGAAAAATAAAATAAAAAAATAGAACATGAAAGTACTCTTTGTTTAGGTTTATCATTTTTTTAATTTAAAAATAATTTGATATTTAAGAATTTCATACATTGTATCTAGATCATAGTCATCCCTCTCCCTCAACTCATCTTCAACCCACTTCCTCTTCTATACCCACTCAACTTTGTGTCTACATTGTTTTTCAACCCATAAGAGAAGCTTCTTTTTGCAGTAGATTACTATTAACACAGAGACCCATAACTGGTCAAAGTGTAGAGAATAAGAGACTCTGAGACTGCCGAGTGTTACTCCCTAATGGGGACATCTCTATCACACTCCATCTGCTCAAGCTCAGGGATCATTGTTAAAAACATGGAGCAAACAAAGTGAGAGAGTGTAAGTTAGTGGGTGACTGCAGCAAAAGAGTGTGTTTTTCAGATGCAAGGATAGCTGCACATGTTAACTCACAATGGTTGTAACAGCATCCACCAGACCTGGGCAAGTAAGTTCAAGCCAAACAAAATCTCATTATAGGTGGGGGAAGTTGGCATGAAGTCCCACTCCTCACTGAAGAATTATGGGTATGATAACTGCTGGGAGAGGGAGAGTTAGCTTTCTTTAAGGATGTGGCCCCTGGTATGTGGGCCACACTCCAGTGGATGACTATCTGCCAAAGAGTATATGGGGCAATACAATTTGGACCTGAAGGTTTTGCAAAGGAAACTACTATGATTAAAGAAAACTAACATAAAAACAAAATAAAAAATCTGGGGTTTGTTAGGCCATCATGATGCACGGTAAGATAGACTTCATTGAGAAAATGAGCATTATAGATGGGACAGTGTTCTTGGTGACAGGATTGTGTCTGTTACATTTGAAGAGTACTAAGCAGGGAGAGGGAGATGAGATGAGGTTAGGGAAGCCATTAGGACAACTGGTGTCTAATCTGCAGTAAACTAGAAAAAGAAAACTGTCGTAAAATAAAGGTAACATGGTTTGACTGACATGTTAAAAATTGCTCTGGTTGTTACTTGAAGATGCTTTAAGTGATGGATAACTGAAATAAAACTGGTTCAAGCAAGATTGATAATGGAGAAAAGTATGGATACATGGTCACATGCCTGACATATTTTTTTGAATGTAGAAAGTTAGAGTGAGCTAAATGTTTTAATAGGCTGACATGTGACTCTACAGGGAGAGATACCAAGGTGTGTACCTGAATGTCACTTATGTTCTCAAAAGTGGTCTTGAATGGAGAAGATGAAAACCTGGTGATTGTATGGAAGTCCAATTTCAGCTCTGATGAATTTTCCATAATCATCAGTCTCCAACAGTAATGTAAAGTTGGAGACTGTTTACATGGGACTGGAATATTGGTGAACACACAGAATTGAGAGTGTTCATAACTGGGAATGTGGACGACATCTTAAAGGAAGTTTAGGTAGGAAACAGAATTGGCCCTTGGACTAAGTTACAGCAGCCTCTAATGAAAAAAATTAATAAGAGGAAGTGACTGGCAAAATAGGAAGGAAGTCACCAGAGGCTAGCCTCTGAGACACCAACTATAGAAGATGTTCCAAGGAAAACACCAACCATCAAGTACACATGATTTGGAGTGTACTAGAGTTTTAAACTTTTTATTTCAGAAGCAACTTTACTGAGTTGCTTTTAAAGAAACCTCTTCTGGTTCAGAACTTGCCAACAGACAGATGAAGACACCTGTCCCTACCTGCATGCAGAAAATATAAACAGTGATTTGCTAACTTGGCTGTGCTCCTTCCAGGTGACGTTTCCAATACTACCTAGGGGCTTGGGAGATTCAGGCAGGCTGGCAGCACCAAAGGTGGGCCTGATCAAATCCTTCTTGGCAAATTCTTCTTCAAGAAGTAAAAGAAATTGAAAGACCCTGGGCACAAACCCCACAATGCTGTAGAGGAATGTTTGGAAGCACTTGCTGATTTCTAAATATACAATCTCTTCAGAGTTTGGTTTATTTGGACCTGGCAGAAAGTCAAGGATATAAAACATGCGGATAGTGTTATCACTTTTCTACTTCATGTATTGAAGAGATGATTAGATGTATTTAATCCCAACAATTCAAAATTCTCTCCTCCCTAATTATATTCTCTTATATTATATGGACTTCTGGTTTTCTTCCTTTTCATGACTAGGTTGATGTTCTTTCTTCCTTTCTTCCTCTTTCCCTCTCTTCCTTCTTTTTCTTCTTATAAACAATTAATGGATACATAGGATATTTCTTATTCTAAATATTTATGATACCTCAGAAACGTTTTTTGCAATAGTCCTACACTCACATAAATCATAGTTCAGTAGGTAATTGATCAAGCATGGCATTAAAACTTATTAACGTTCGTACATGAATATAGTCATAATAACACACTTTCTAAATATGAGATTACATAATACCTTCTTAACTTTTAGCAAGACTGAAAAATCAGAGAAAACTTTTGATCTTAGGGAAAAAGACATTTACACTAAGATGAAAGGGATTAACCATATATAAAATATCCCAAATACAGAGGTTCCCATGATCGTGAGACTAGATCCTGTGAGTATACTGAAAATGAGCACCCTCCATCTGATATAGCTTAGCTTTAGACTGATCGACAACATCATACCAATGACTAAATTATTTTCTTTCTATGATTTCAATTTAGATTCCATAATGGATGAAAATTGCTCCTGTTACATACCTAACCTACCTTAATTATATGTCACCTGAATTTATTTTGACCCCAAGCTTAGATGATGCATAAGCTAAATGAGCAAATTATAATGAAAAATGCCCAAAGGTGATTAATATTTTATCATCCAACAAACAGCTTTTTAAAATTTGTATTGGCCTTCCTTCCTCTACGCTCCATTTGTTCCTGGAGCATGTCTGCCATCTGAAAGTTACAAGGTGACTCAGAAGGAAGAGATCAGAGAATAGGGAATGAGAGTAATTTTTCCTGTAAGAGTCACAAGCAGGACTTTTCCAGCATCATTTCTTCTTTCATGTTAGGACATAGCCACATTTCCATTCCATGATCAACATAAGAGATAATTTTTGTAGTTCACCCAATAAAATTCCCAAGAGCAAAATATAAGAAAATAGGTAATTATATGTTCTGTTTTCCATTCTGTTGCTGCAATAAAACACTCTGACCAAAGACAAGTTGGGAAGAAAAGGGTTCATTTGGCTAACATTTCAGTCCTCTACGGAGAGAAGTCAAGGAAGGAACTCAAACAGCAATAATGTAGGAATGTTGTTTACTGGCTCATGCTCTGTCTCCCTCACAAAACGGCAGATTAATATGATGAGGAAGGATGAAGAGCTGATTACTGCTACAGGACCAGCACTCTAGAAAGGAGAACAACAGAGCTGGACTCTGAAGTTCGAGTTAAGATTCAACATAAAGACAGGAACGAGTTAAAGTGAAAGTAAGGACACCTTACAGGACATTCGTTGATGGGTCTAAGCTAATGTAACAATGTATCCATCCTTAACCTGGCGTCAAATGATGTGAAGAATATGTTTGTTGGTATATTTGGTAGTATACATATTAATTTAGAAATGAACTTGTAGGGTCACAGTTAGTGCATTCCTTGGTGGTGATGTCGTACCTGATTGACCTCACAGAAAAGTAAAACCAAGATTCTTCTCAGCACTATTCATCCACCAAGTATGTACCGCAAGCATAACTTTTCAAGTCATTGTCAACATAAGGTAAACTGTAGAGGAGGGTCTGTAAGATAATCTATTTCAGGAACATCACAACTCATAAAAATGGGATTAACTAAATTCTAGCACCATGAGAAGACAGTAGCCATAATTTTTATTAGTACATTAATTATATGTTGTTTTCCTTGATTTTTATATTTGTTTTATTTTTGAGATTTTAATTTCATTATAACATTTTCCCCCTACATTTCCTTTCTCTATACCCTCTCATATAACTCTCCCCTCTATCCTTCAAATGTATGGCCTATTTTTTCATTAATTGTTATTGCATGCATTTATGTATATTCTTTATATATTCTTAAATACAACCTATTCAGTCCATTTAATGCTACCTGTGTATGTTTTCAGGGCTGACTGACACTGGCTAAAATATTGGTGTTTCCTTCCATGGGTAAGGCCACTCCCCCATCCCCAGGTTTTCTCAGTTTCCTTAGTGTTTTTATACAGTTGAGGATTCATGGATTTTTCTCTGTCCAGTCTGACATGTTCCTTGGTGTCATTCTTGATCAGTTCACATTGAGTAGTCCCAATGGACAAACTTAGAAAACACTCCCTAAGACTCAGGGAACATTACAGAATTGGGGGGGTGGAAAGATTTGAAGAACCAGAGGACAAGTGAGCTCACTGTAAGATTGTGTCTCCTAGTAATGTCAGAAGCTACATCCATACAGTCTCACCAACTATATTTTAAAGGGTTAAAAATTTAAATTTTTATTCATGTGTATGTATGTGTATGTGTCTGTGTGAGTGTATGCCAGGTATGAGTGTGACTGCAGAAGGAAGAAGAAGGCATCAGATGACATGAAGCTGGAAATACAGCCACTTGACTTGGATGTTAGGAGGAAGTGTGGAAAACAGTCAGCCACTGAGATTTATCCAGCCTCATTGGTTACCATTTTTAAATACTATTGTAACATATGATATAATATATATCTTACACATATGCTTATATATAATATATATCTTATAATATATATCATATATAATCTTAGTATAAATATGCTGTATGTATAGCTTTCATTATCAAGCAAATTTGTCAGAAAACCAAAGATAAGACAAATTACTCCAATATCAAATATAAACAGAGTCAGAAGTGTCCAGCAAATTCAACACAAAAAGGAGCAGACATTCATTGATGCAAATATATATTTGCAAATTATTTCAGGTTGGGATAAGAAGACAAATGAAGGAACAAAGATTAATGACTTAGTACATTTTTCATTAGCTCTTTTAAAATGTTAATTTGCTTGTGTTTTTAATAGCATAGGTAGTAGTTAAGGCAAAGTTATATATAGATGGTCATTCACATGAGGCAGGGTTACTTAGATTTTCAAATTTACAATGGTATGAATTAATATACACAGTTAAAATGATGCTTCTTATTTTGAACTTAAATCTATTTGTAGGCTAGTGACATGCCCACAATCACTCTTTCATGGCCTGGGTAGTGGCAATGGTGGCCACTCCTGGTTAACCAGAGGAGCAGCATATTGGACAACTGATACCTTGCAGTACGCTCTGCTACTAAATTATACAGGCTGGCATGCTGTGTGGGGTATTGAATGGTTTTAGCTTGTAATATGTTAATCAGAAATAAATCTCCAAGGAATTTGAGAAGCATTTGTAGTTCCTAAGAATTATAGGAAGATTAGGACTATCTCTTAATTTTCTCAAATTTTGTAAAAGTTTTCAAAAATAATTGAGTGCTAAAATATTGAAATATAAGACTAACTCCATAGGATATGTTGTAACAAGCCATCCAATATAATCATGTGGTTGAGAGAGTTGTTATTGCAAATATCTTTTTGTACCAACATAATAATAATTCATTAAAAAAAATAAGAGGACTATTTTGGTGAATTTGTTAAATTCTGAACTTTAACCATTTTAATGAAACCTTTCTTCTTTAATATTTTAACAAATAAGCAATGAACAATCAAACTGGAAATCTTTCTAGGTATAGTGCAAAAATTTCCAATTTTCAGTGCATATATATATATATATATATATAAAAGATTTATTAAATAAATCTTCTGTATTCTTATTTTAAAACATCAATTTGCTTAAGAAATCATTATCAGTATGAAGACAACTATGGTGATATTTTTCTTTTGTACCAAAATGTTAATTGTATGTTAATAAATAAAGTTGCCTGGGGGTCAGAGCTATTAGCAAGCCATAGGAAAGCAGGGCAGTGGTGGTATACGCTTGTGATCACAGCACTTGGTAGACAAAGCTAGGTAAGTCTCTGTGTGTTCAGGGATACAGTCAGCATTGGATACACATGCCTTTAATCTCAATACCAACCATAGAACACCTGGAGGTCTATACAAACAGGCCGTGATGAGGCAGTCCTGTGGTTGGGTTTACAACCAATGAGAAGGCAGAACAGAGACTATATAAAGACTTTAACACAGGAAGTAGCGGCTCCTTCAGAGAGGTAGGATCACTGCAGGAGGAAGGGTAAGGTTTTAGCTCTTAGCTCTGACCTCTTGGCTTTCTTCTTTGCATTGGTTCTGTGTTTCTTATTTATAAGACGGTTGGTTACATCTACAGACAACAAAAGCAAATATTTAAATGTACATTATCAAAATGAATAAGGCTGCCATGCACTGATGCCAATATATATCATAACGCCTTTGAAAGACATGTGATTCCTATTGATACTAGTTCCTATGCATTGAGTAGCTACATAATACCCCATATATATGAATATCTACATAAATATTTATATATGTATATGTGCATTGTCTTAGTTAAGGTCTTTATTGCTGTGATGAACGACCATGGCCAAAGTCAACTTGGAGAGAAACAGGTTTATTTGGCTTACGTTTCCACATCACTGTTCATCACTGAAGGAAGTTCTAGAACTCAGGCAGGGCAGGAACCTGGAGGCAGGAACTGATGCAGAAGAAATGATGGAGTAGCGCTGCTTACTGGTTTACTCCTCATGGCTTGCTCAGCCTGCTTTCTTATACAACCCAAGACCACTGTCCCACGTATATCCCCAACCTCAACAGGCTGGGCCCTCTCCCATGAATCTCTAATTAAGAAAATGCCCTATGTACTTATCTACAGCTCCATCTTTTTTATTTATTTTTATTTTATTTTACAATACCATTCAGTTCCACATATCAGCCACGGATTCCCTTGTTCTCCCCCCTCCCGCCCCCCTCCCCTTCCCCCCAGCCTACCCCCCATTCCCACCCCCTCCAGGGCAAAGCCTCCCCCTAGGACTGAGATCAACCTGGTAGACTCAGTCCAGGCAGGTCCAGTCCCCTCCTCCCAGGCCGAGCCAAGCGACCCTGCATAAGCCCCAGGTTTCAAACAGCGAGCTCATGCAATGAGCACAGGACCTGGTCCCACTGCCTGGATGCCTCCCAAACAGTTCAAGGCAATCAACTGTCTCACCCATTCAGAGGGCTTGATCCAGTTGGGGGCCCCTCAGTCATTGGTTCATAGTTCATGTGTTTCAATTCATTTGACTATTTGTCCCTGTGCTTTATCCAACCCTGGTCTCAACATTTCTCGCTCATATAGACCCTCCTCTTTCTCGCCAATTGGACTCCCAGAGCTCCGCCCGGGGCCTAGCCGTGGATCTCTGCTTCCAGATCCCTCAGTCATTGG